>APFE031175464.1:100753-124158 GCA_000404065.3 Pinus taeda
TCTATTTTTAGCTTCGGGGACCGTTGGCCCTCAAACCCCCTAGCCGGGCGGGATTAGCCCCCTTAGACCCCCGCGGGGGGGACAAGTCCCCCCCGCAGCAAACCCCCCCCGTATGGAGGGGTGTACAATCTTCTTGGGGTATACATTTGGTTGAAACCTTTGAATACAGAAGATAATCAGGCTCCACACCCAACACTGAATGATTTGCCTACCTTAAAATGGACATTGAATGTACTATTCACCTCCATTTATGAATTATATGATTAATATCACATACTTAAAGTTATCCCTGGTCAAGTGGTTGTCCCTTGGAATATTTAGTTCCCATTTATGGAACTTTATGAATATCATCCTACATCCATCACATCACCCTTGAAAGGGACCATAAAGGCTCAAGCAATTAAGGACCACATAGGTAACCTACAAGAGGTTCCCAAACTATTAAAGAAAAACTTTGTTATAGCATAAAATAGGATGAAACAACAAGTAGACATGATCCGTAAACTGTCGTGGATATTCCACTAGATAGTTCGTCAAAACATATCTAATAATATTATATTTAAAATATGAAATTCTACACTATTACAATTTTATTAGATTCCTATATTTGTAGATTTATTTCTAATATTGCATGAATTGGAATTAAAATTATATAGAAAATAGAGAACGAAAAAATAAAATCTCACGCACATTTGACACAAGATTTGCTCAGGGAAACCTTGTTGGGAGAAAAACCCAACGAGAAGGTGAGGCCACTCCTCTCTCTTTCTCTAAATGGAAATATGGTTGTAAGTACAAATAAGTATGGTCTTTGGCCCGTGGGTTGCTATGGTGCACAATTCCTGTCTATGCACTTTATCTCTTATCCCTCTTGGGTATTTTTCTTAGCTATGGAACAAATGCACTCGAAAGAATGAAATCTCTTTTCCTCCTAGTGGTCAGGTTATAACACAACTTGATAGCTTAATAGTGGTTAGGTTTGACTAACTCAACTCTTAACCAAAGTTACAATATTAACTCTTCTAGAGTCTTCTACATCATAATCACATGGCTAGCCCCTTTTCCATGAATAATGGAGGTTGACATGACATCCTCTCTAATTATAGTGGTTAAAACAGGAAGGTCAACTTCTGAGTGACATAAGTTTCACATATGGACTCTGATTGGCACGATTCTTGTATCGATGGAAAGGTCTATGTGTGCAAAATAGCATGAAAACGTGCGATGCTAAATCAAAAAAAAATTACCCCCCAAAAAAGTTGTTTTATGCCTCAAAACACTCTCAGAAGGTTTCAAACCCTATTTTTACAAACTAGGTCCCACTGGTAAAACAGTCTCGTGAGTTGATTCCTCCACTTTTTCGACTCTGAAAGCATCGATATGGATGACTAACAATATAATGATCTAATCCATATCAATATCAACATCATATTGAAAGGGGATTTGAAGTGGGGATATGGGTATTTTTGAGACTACATCCATGTACATATATGTCCATCAAGGAAAAAATGGATAATAAATTAGCACCAAGGTATTATGGCCCCAATAAGGTGTTGTAGAGGATTGAAAGTATGGCTTACAAATTGGATTTTCCTCCATCTTCACATATACAACCAATATTCCATGTTTTTGGTTAAAGAAAGTAATTGATGACAAGATAATCTCAGTCCAAACTATTTTACAAGAGATTACTAAAGAAGGGAAAATAATATTAGAACCAAAAACAAATCCAAGAACAAGGATTAAACAATTGAGAAATAAAGCAATTACTGAGAACCTCATCAAATGGAAGAACATTATAGTGGAAGAGGTGACATGTGAAGATTATTTATTCATGTAAAAACACCCATGATTAGTCAATTGTTAAGGAAAAAACTTATTTTAAGGGGCATGTTAAGCACTATATAAGCTCTATGTTAACCCTAAAACCCCTATGAAGACCTAGATATTGAGTGATTATATTTCTATTTTTATAGTGTTATGCAGGCTAAAACCTTTCATTGTCCCATTTTATTATAATTGTAACCTTTGTCTCATATATATACAAACCTAATGTTAGGATCATAATCTATTGTATTCATTGTAGAAGGAGATTTCCCCCTAAAAGTGGATTGTAGTTATTGGTTTCTTATCATTCTTAAGGCAGAAGTTTCATAACAAGAAGTAGAAAATAAGTTGGTTATTCAAGCAAAATGTAGGGAAATATAATTAATGATTTGAAATTATAGTGGTATAATTCCTCAACAAGACAAATTAAATGAAGTCAAAACTAAAGGCAATATGTATATACCTTAAATATAGTATGCAATTACACTTGGAAGGATAGTTAACCTATAATTAAAATGAGAAGATGGAAATAGGAGAGACTAGGATTTTTAGAAGCGAATGAATGTTTGTAAAGTATTGACATTAACATTAGTGGTGTATATATGACTTATTAAGCATTCCATGAAGTTACCTTATAGAGGAAGGGAAAATGGTGAACTTAAAAAAATGACAATAAATTATTGTAGTATTGGAAATCATAACATTATTTAATCAAGAAGCCCTACTTGTCTTAGGAAGGTGATGGAAGTTCCCACGCAAGTAATTTTTCACAAGGTTGCATCCTAAATCCCTTTGAAACTAGGGAGTGCTAGAAAATTGGTACAACATAAGCAACAAGAAAAGCATAATGTCCCTTGTTGCAACCATTAAAGCACCAAAATGTTTAAGATAGTGCAAAAGGACCATGAGGAGCGTATGTTCCATATAGAAAGACATACATATTTTGTAAAATATTTGGATGATGCCATGGAGTTGGCAAGGTGCATCCTTTTCCACCAGTTTTCTTGCCTCCGATGCATATCATAAACCACCATTAGGTTTGAACAACATTCAAATTTGATAAGAAGTTCACGAGTACCTTTATGATTTCTTTTAACATAGAGTTTAATGATTACCAAGTAAGTTTGAACTTAAGTTTTGTGCAATATCTTGTGTTAATTCAAATTTTATATTAAGATTTCATAAGTTGTGGACAAAATTGAAGTCATTAAGTCCTCAATTATATTAAATGAATTTAACAAGTATTTGAAGTTATAAATTCTCAAGTTATAAATTTCTACTTAGTATAAGCATGAGTAATTTCTTTATGCAAAGTATATATTGCAGTGAATAGGAAATGAATGAAATTGTCCCCAAAAATAAAAGAACTCTCAAACTATTAATAAAGATAATGAATGCAATGCTTGGTGCTTTAGTGATATATCCTAAATAGTAGCTTGAACAAATTATTTTTGCCACATTTAGTGAGACTAGTGGGAAAACTCATAGATGAAGTCACCAAGGTTAGAGAGTCAGTTTGTCATGTTTAGAGAGACCAAGCCATTTTAGTAGTGAGAAAACTCATAAATGAAGTCACCTAGGTATTATGCTTAGTATGTATGGTGTAATCAAGCTATAAATCATGAATGGAATATTGTTGTAGGGATTAGGATGGCGAGACCACTCGAGTTGGTCATCATCAGTGAAGTCCTCATTGAAGGAACCAAATGCAATCGACATGCACATGATGCTTACCTAAAGTCCCAAAATTTAGGCTCATTTCCATGTTTCAAGGAACTAGAGGAAATGGGATGATGGCACCTTTACTATGCTCCTTATAGCACAATGGTGAACATAATTAAAATAATAAGATAATATATTCATGTTGTTGACATGCACTCATGTGCTTGTGAGAAGAATCAAGTTGTATCTTAAGTGTTTCCCTTTTGCATGATAGTATGCACTTAAAGGCCTAATTACAAATATTAATAAGAGGCCATCATATATGAAGTACCATATCACAAAGTATGTTAAATTAGCTTAGGTAATCTAAGAAAGTGGAGAGATATTGGTTATTCAAGCAAGATGTAGGGAAAATATAATTGATTGATTTGAGAGAATAGTGGTATAATTCATCAACAATACACAGTAAATGAAGTCAAAACTAAAGGCAATGTGTATATATCATAAATATAATCGGAAATTACAACTGGAAAGATAATTAACCTATTATTAAAATGAGAAGATGGAAATATAAGTATAGAGAGACTAGGATTTTAAGAAACAAATGAATATTTATAAAGTATTGACATTCAACATTGGTGGTGTATATATGAATTATTAAGCATTCCATGAAGTTACCTTAAGGAGGAAAGGAAAATGTTGAACTTGCAATTTTTTTAATGATAATAACTTATTATAGCTTTGGATACCATAACCAAGTTGAAAGATGAGATAAGCATAAAGAGAGTAGTAGCTGCATACTTCACAAAAGAGTATGGATTGTAAATTAAGAATCCTAGTTGAGTTGGAAGTTCCATGAAGGAATGGTAGGACTTCAATTTGTAATAGAAGTACTATAAGGAATCATTAGGGGGTAGTAGCTTATTATTAGTTTATATAGAACATGATGGGATATTTTGGAATAGTCATGAGGGAATAATCATGATGAAGTAGAAAGGACAACATAACACTCTTTAAATATCTCTATAAGTGACCCTTTGGCAAAATGTTGTTGAATCACAAAAGTTTTCCAAATAGGAAACATGATAAGTCTAAAGATAGGTCTAAATAAGGATAACGTGGGAATTAAATGTTGTCAATTAAATAATTTTAGTTAAAAAATTGGGATGATGATGCAGACTGTTATAAGGAATTTTAGAAGGAATATTGTAATTATATTAAAGAGTTAATACCCATGAGAACCTATAGGATGATAATGAAGAAGACAAGTCAAAATTTTTGAAAATTCCACTAGCAAAATGTTGCCTTTTGAAATTGTAATAGAACCTCAGGTAAAGTTATGTAACAATAATACAGGGGTGTCTCTCTCAAGTGATAAGGGCTCTTAAATGATATTTTTAGTAGACTAAACAATATGAATAATGATTAAGGGTCATGGTTCATATAAGTTTAAGGTGCCAAGATAAGAATTCATGAACTGGAGCACTTGCAACTGGTGAGGGATGACAAGTTGTCTATAGGAAAAAGTTTAAAGGTTTTAATGTTTAAGTATAACTACTACCTACTTCTCAATTTATAAACCTTCAAAGGAAAAATAAATAGACTATTGTGATAGGTTGATTCTTAGACACTAATGAGTAAAGACCTAACATGATGAGTAAGAAGCTTGTATTACAATGATTAGTTGTGTAGATGAGATAATTATTTTAACATTTAGCAATGATAATTACATGTGAGGGATGAATCACTATGGCCTAACCATTTCTTTCTGCAAGTGATCCAGATATTTAACTTCAAGAATGCATTTAGAATTGCATATAATAGAGCATAATAACCATGAAACTTAAACCACATGAAAAGAAGTGGAAAAATATAAGAAAATATGAGATCAAGACACAACGATTTGATTATGGAGGTCACCCAACGTGGGCTACGTCTCTGGGCCCTGCTCATTAGTTGGGAGACCTTCTTTTATTAAGTGGCATCAAAGAAAGCAGTTACAAGCAACTTAATAAAAATGACCCTTATACCTCCAATCTGGATGGTGACTTCAAAATGGATAGCTCAGTTGGAGAAATAGACTTCACCACTGAATTCCTAGTGTGAAAATGTGCAAAATCGACTATAAACTTGCCCAATTCTGACACTGACACCTCTGTCCCTCTAGGGAATCTTCAAGGAATCTTTGTTGATGCCCCACTCAGGGTTCCAATCCTAGACCTGCTCGTGGTTTCGTCTAGATCGTGGTTCCACAGCTCTAGGTTCCGACCTCCACCTCTGCTTTGCTGCCTAGTCGAATGAACTAAGCATTTTTTATATAAAATCGTTGGCGAAGATTTCAACGGAGCCCCAATGGGTCATTGGTGGTGGATCCAACTAGGTGGGTGGAGGTTGGGGTATCGAATCCCCCCCCTACCCATAATAGTTAATGGTGTTGTTTTTTTTTTTTTTTTTTTTTTTTTTTTTTTTTTTTTTTTTTTTTTTTTTTTTTTTTTTTTTTTTTTTAATATAGGAAATATTGGTTGACGGTCAATATGCGATTTTGTTTATGGTAAATAACAGTTTAATACATGGTTATGGGTAATCGGATGTGGTCAATGGGTCGGGCGTGTCCATGGAGGTGGCCCCACCCACAATTGTAATTAACTCTGTGTGTGGTGTTTGGCACTGAGTGGTGGGGTTTGACCACCGCACACAAATAATATATATAATATGTTGGCGGGGTTGTGGCTTTCCCAACCAATTGTATTTTATATTTTTTTTATATATAACCCCATTGGTTAAAAACCATTGATTGGAAAATAAGGGATATTGGACAAATTAACCATCTTACAATTTCGCTTGTTCTAGTGGCCCGATTCCATGCACCGTGTCTCACTTAATATGTTGCCTCCTTAAGCCTGCCACTTGTCCAACTTGACCATACAAACTTAGATTTGAGTGTCGTTCACACCGTTAGAATCATGGTTACTAACACTACAATCTAGTCTTGGTTTTGCTTCCATATGATAACTTTGATTTTTGAGCTATTTTCAAGGCCACTTTTACTTCTGGATCCTCCTGAATCATTCCTCCTCAATGAGGAGCTTTTGGTCATTCAAAAGCATGACCACATCCTGCACACTTCCCGTGTCCTCATCAAACCACACTTTCAACATCTGCATTGCATGCAAATAAGGTACATTCTTTGCAATCACATGCAAAACCACACATGATTCAAACAACCCCATACTTGCCAAGAGTTTATAACACACTCTTTGGTCAAGTTTTACATAATAGAAATCGATACCCCAATTACTCACAAAAGGCCAAAAACATCATTGTTGCTTTAGTAAGCGATGGAAAACATATCAACACTTTTACAATTATTCGCAACACATGATTTACAAACTATGGCCATGACAAGCTACTATACCTAGAAAAACCATCTCTTACTCAATAAAGCAAACCACCATGAATGTGGTGGATTCATTTGTTGAACATCTTCACCAACTGGTTTCTTCATGGGTGCTTTCTGGGCCTGGAGTGTCTGACACACGGTTTTCTAGTGTCCATCATCGTTGTAGTAACTACAATTATTCTTTTTCCTCCAATCATTCTAGATCGCCTTGGAATGCTTTATCCTGGTGCGCCTCTAATAAGTTATCATGGAACCCTCGACATCACTGGAATGTGATGAAGTGATCTCATCACCTATCGTTGGTTGGTCACTGGATGTCTTGGATCATTCCCTAACTTCCTTTCTGACATATCCAAGTCCTACATAATGAGGAAATTCTTCCACCTTAATGGGGTTCACAATGCCTTGGACATTTATGTTGAGGCCCTTTCCTTGATACCCCATTTTCTTCAACAATTTTGATCCAATTCTTGTAGTATGTCTCTCAAAAGCAATTAAATCATCGTCCTAAAAGGTACATGAAATTGAAGAATCATTTTTTACCTCAGGCTTGTTATGCTGCAACTTTTCTAAGGCCTCCTCCTTGGCTTGTAATTGATGTTTCAACCTTTATTTCTCCTTCTCCGCTTCTTGTAGGAGTCTCCTTAGTTCAACATTCTTTGCCTGAATGCTTTGGTTGATTTCTTCGATTTCTTGGAGCCATGCCATATTTGGTGCCCTTTTCATCTTTGGTCCCACATTTGCTAAAATCTTTGTCTCATCACCCGAATCTTGACCCAAGTCGATGGGTCCATCTGCTGTAATCCCAAGATATGTGATCTTCATTTTGTCACCTGAGTCTGATCACAGGTCAATTGGTCCATTGCCTGCAAATATCACCGGTGTGATTTTCTCATCAACCTCGAATTCAGATTCTTGGTCTTGTTACATGGTTGCAACTATCTTCTACTTCCCTTTTTTTTCGCTCCTCTTAGGTCTCAATTCTGGATACAGTTTCTAGCAATTCTCCTCACCATACCCTTCTTTCTCACAATGGGTAGAAGAGGAACTTTCTCCTCTTCTATTACCTGTTGATGTCCTCTTTGGGAATTCATCTTGTTCATGCTTCTCCTTTCTTTCAAGATGTACAACCTTCACTCTAGTTTCATCAAGAGACTTAGGTTCAAATAATAACAATGAATGATGCAAATAACTATGCAAAGAGCCAATATATTTCATCATCGCCTAAGAAGTTTTTAGTGGAACATTCAATGATAATTCTTGTTTTCTAAACTCCTCTGTAAAATTATGAATAGTTTTTCCTTTTCCTTGCTTCAAATGTTTCCATTCCATCATGGCCTTTTGTCTGTAACCCAATGGATAAAATTGTCCTCTTAAAGCATAAATGAACTCAGACCAAGATAAAAGAAGTTTATGACTACTCTTACCACCTTGCTACAATTTTCCTTCCCACTAGACGAGAGTGGTGCCACTCAATTGAACGGATTCTAGTTGGATCTTGACTTCATCCTCTTTGATTTGTTGTATGCGGAAATACACTTTAACTTGCCTTATCCAATTATCTAGCTTTTCTGCATTAGATTCTCCACTAAAAACTTGTAAATCAAATTTGACATCTAGCTTAAAAAGGGGCTTTTTAGATGCATTCTTCTAATGCTTGTTAGAGTGATGAGAAGAAGAAGAAGAAGAAGAAGAATTGTCACTAGAAGATGGAGAGATAGGAGGCTCTTCTCCACTGCCTCCATGATTTATCGATGTATGGTCATCTAACTCTTCCTTCTCGTTCTTGATTATCTTCTCATACTCTGCAAATAGCTTGTCAACTTTCTCTGCCATGTTGTAGAAAACCTTGCGATAGTTTCTCTCTTCTTCCCGTCGAGCTTCCTCATCTTCCATGTTCCATCTTCGTGGTGCACACCCTGCTTTGGGATCAAAGGACTTAAGTTTTGCTTCACCTCTTTGGAGCTTGTTCCTGGTTAGCATTCACTCATGCCACTTGCATCAAGAAGACCTTCTCTTATACCAAACTTGATCCAAATATTTAACTTCAAGGATGCATTTAGAATTGCATATAACAAAGCATATTAACCATGAAACTTAAACCACATGAAAAGAAGCAGAAAAACATAAGAAAATATGAGATCAAGACACAACGATTTGATTATGGAGTTCACCCAATGTGGGCTACGTCTGCGGGCCCTACTTAGTAGTGGGGAAGCCTTCTTTTATTAAGTGGCATCAAAGAAATTAATTACAAGAAACTTCATAAAAATGACCCTTATACCTCCAATCCGGATGATGGCCTCAAAATGGAGAGCTCAGCTGGAGAAACAAACATCACCACTAAATTCTTAGCATGAAAAAATGAAAAATCGACTATAAACTTGCCCAATTCTGACATTGTCACCTCTAGCCCTCTAAGGAATCTTCAAGGAATATTTATTGATGCCCCATTCAGGGTTCCAATCCTAGGCTTGCTCCTGATTTCATCTGGATCGTGGTTCCACAACTCTGGGTTCTGACCTTCGCCTCCGCTTCGCTGCCCGGTCGAATGAAGTAAGGGTTTTTTTAATATAAAATCATCAGCGGATATTTCAACAAAGCCCCAATGGGTAGTTGGTGGCAGATCCAACTAGGTAGGAAGAGTTTGGGGTATCGAAACCCCTGCCTACCCATAATAGTTAATGATTTTTTTTAATATATGAAACCCTTTGGTTTGGCGCAATCAATACACAGTTTTGTTTAACGGTTAATACACGATTCCGCCAATAATAGGATGTGGTTCCAATGTGTCGGGCGGGTCCACCGGAGGTGGCCCACCCACCCACCATATATGTAATTAATATAATTTGTTGTGTGGTGTTGGACTGTCGGTGGCAGCGTTGAAACCGCCACCATAATATATATATATAAATATAATATATATATATATATTATATTATTATATATATATAATATATATAGAAATATATAGATATTTATATTATATGTAGATATATATACATAATACATATATATACATATATACATAACATACATACATAACACACACCAACACATACACTACACATACACACACACACACACACACCACACACACACACCACCACACAACACACACATATATATATATATATATATATATTGGTTGGCGAGGTTGGTGGCTCGCAAACCAATTTTTTTATATATGTAGCCCCATTGGTTAAAAAATGCTGATTGGAAAATAAAGGATATTGGAAAAATTAACCATCCTACATATTTTCCCATTCTGGTGGCCAGATTTCGTGCGTCGGGCCTCAGTGAATTTGCTGCCTCCTTAAGCCTGCCACTTGTCCAACTTTGACCAAAACTTTGATGATACAAACTCGGATTTGAGTGTCGTTCGCACCGTTGGAATCAGGACGAAGAGCACTACAATTTAGTCCTAGTTTCACTCCCACCTGATAACTTTTATTTTTGAGTTATTTTGAAGGCCACTTGTACTTCTGGATCCTCCTGGATCAACAAGTGGATTGATCATGATAGAAAACTTAAATAATGATGACTTAGTCTTCACATGTTATTGTGTATAACAATTCTTAGAATGAATATGCCATATATTAGAACCTTGGGTAATAATAAAAAAATGTACAAGACATGGCGAAAGACAGTGGGTTAACTATAGATGCATTGTTGATAGATGAGGAAACTTAATATTGCTTATTTAAGGCATTCTAGTAAGATTAATAATACTTTATTGTTGAATTTAACTGAAGTTCACTATAGGGAAAATAATACATTCTTAAAATATTTTGGTTCTAGATGATGGGGGCTCACTTGAAAGTTTAATAGTGTATTCGTATGAGGAAATATAGGAGGAAATCAAAAATCTAATTTATGTGCTAACTATACCCACCCTTGTAAAATATTAATGCTCTTGGTGCAAGATGAGAAATAATGATCGAAAGACGATCAATATCTTGATGATATCACATGTCACTCATAGTATACCATTAAAGGTATTTCATGATAACCTTTTGTAGGGTTAGATTGGACTAATAAAATCCAGGCACTAAGTTTGACCTCTTATAGTCATTATGTGCGTGTGTGAATGTGTGTACGCACACATACTACTCATATGGATTTTTCTAATGAACCATGATAAGATTGTTGATGATGTAATATATTTTGACATATGATATCTATGAACATGATTATCATATTCACAATGTTATGTTATCTTAATAACACTTGTAGTATTTAATATGCAGTTTCATTTTGTTTATGTTGATGTAATTCTTTTGATGGCATGTCATGATGGCATTGTTGCATCCTTGATGAATATATGATGAGGTGATATTTTTTTATATCTCATGATGTGATGGCATGACGCAATTGCATATGGTTATTTTGTGATGGCATGCATGAGTATGTGGTTCCTTTCTATTTAGGATGATGTGGTTATGATGATGTCATATTTTCATGATTGCATGCAATAGTTAGCATGTGGATTTTTATGAGATGATGATGTTATGATTATAATTAATTCAATCATTGCATGTTGCGAGATGGTGTTTGATATGAAATCAACCAATGGGCTAAGAGGGTTAGTTCATTCAATGATTTCATGGGAGTTCATACCTATGAATAGAGTAACACCTATGGGCCAAAGACAAACTCAATTGATAAGCCTATGCTAGTGGTTCGTTTTCCTTACATGATGCTTAATGGATTTGGTACTATAGTGAGAAGGCTAAAATGGATTTGGTACTATATTGAGAAGGCTAAAGTGCTTGATATTGGAGTTATGATGTTGACATTTGGAAGAAGAGATAGACCTATACTTGTTGGTGGAGTTGTGTGGTTTTTAGCATCTATCAGATCAAGGAAGGGAAAAAGATCTCATTCGCGCAACTGAAATTAGAGGGAATTCACTGACTTGGTGGGAGAGCCAAACAAAAACCTTAAGGTTAGAGGGAGAACCTTTAGTGACTAAGTGGGAGGATTTCAAAACCCTCATTAAGTCACAATTTTATCCCATTGGGTACGTGGAGGACCAGTAGATCCGGTGGCATTGCTTCAGGAAAAATCCAGGCCAAAGCGTTCATGAGTACACCACAAAATTCAGAAAGATGGTTATAATGTTGGGTATCTCTCCAAATAACCTAGATGTACTCCTCAAGTATTTGGGAGGCATGCACCGCTATCTACGTGAACAAGTGATGTTGTTCAATCCCAAATCGATGGATGAGGCTTGTGTACAAGCACAATACCTGGAGAAAACATGCCTCAAAAGAGCGCAATCAAGTGGATTGAAGTAGAAGGAGCAACATGAAGCTTCTAGGGAAGGGAAGAAGAAGAAAAAACGGGGAAAAAATAAAAAGATGACATCTATAGCACACCAGTGCAAAGATCCTTGCAACCACTGCAACATTGATGGACATACAAAGGAGAAGTGTTGGAAGTTGTATTCAGAGCTAAACCCGAAGACCAAGAAGAAAGATAATAAGAAGAAGAATCTCATGGCCACTGATTTGAGAAATCAAGTTAAGAGCAACTCGGACGTGGATGAGAAGATCATTTGTACATCAGTGCAGAAGGAGGTGAAATATGAATAACCTTCAACAATAATAAGAGAAAGAAATGACCAAACTCTTCCATATAAAAATATAGGTCAAGAAGACAAATATTGATGCTTTGTTTGACTCAAGATCACATGTGAATCTCACTGCAGCAGACTAGAAGTTAGGGCTGGAAGTTCGTGATCATCCAAACCCATATCCAGTAGGATGGGTAAATAAATATGCGGAGCTAATGGTAACACAGCAATGCAAAATTAGATTTCCTATCAGTGTTTATTTTATTGATGAAGTAGATTTGGATGTGGTTCCCCTTGTGTATGTGGAGTCGTGTTTGGGAGTCCATGCGTGTACATGTGTGATGTAATATTCATGAGGAGATCTAACCAGTACCGGCTAATCAAGGATGGAAAATCATTCTTCATCAACGCGCACAATGGCAAGTCTAAAATTTCACTGGTAAGTGCCAACCAGGCCAAGAAATTGATTATTTTAAGCAAGAAGTATGTTTTATTGTTTTTAAGAGAAAGTGAGTCTGAAGAGGAGTCAATAAGAGGTAAGGCATCCCTAAAGAGGTGTACTAAGAAATAAAAACAACAATTGGATGAGTTGTTACAAACATACAAGGATGTGTTCCAAGAACCTAAAGGGTTACACCTAAGAGAGAAGTGGAGCACGAGATCTAGCTATTGCCAGACTCCCCATTACCAAATATTGGGTTGTACATGCATTCTGCTATAGAAGCAAGTGAGGTGAAGAAACAATACATCACCATGTGGGTCACCCATCGTCATTGTTCCAAAGAATGATGGGACTTGGTGGATGTGTATAGATTATAGGGCATTGAATAAAATCACGCTCAACAACAGATACCCCCTGCCCAAGATAGATGATTTATTGGATCAGTTGTGGCAAGCAAAGTATTTCACTAAGTTGGAGTTGAAGTTTGGATATCACCAGGTTTGAGTCAAATAAGAAGATACATGGAATACCGCCTTCAAAACCAAGAAAGGTTTGTATGAGTGGTTAGTTATGCCATTTGGCATATGTAATGCACCGACTATGTTTATGAGATTAATGAATGATATTGCGCCCTTTTATAGATTCATTTGTTATTGTGTATCTGGATGATATACTAGTATATAGTTCTACTTGGGAGGAGCATATTTCACATTTGACGTAGGTGTTGGAAACATTGAATAAGCATCAACTGCTAGCAAATCTCAAGAAGTGTGAGTTTGCGCATCATTCTTTGGTGTATCTGGGGTATGTGATCGGTGGAGGAGAGTCGAAGATAGATCCTTCCAAGATGGAGGCCATCATGAAATGGTCGGTTCTTACTAATGTTTTTCAGGTCAGGAGTTTCATTGGGGTAGCACAATACTCAAGGAAATTCATAGCCTCATTTTAAGTGGTAGCAACATCGCTCCACGCCATTATAACAAGTGGAAATAGTTTCCAATGAGGAAAAGGTCAACATAAGGCTTTCGAGGAGCTGAAGAACAAGATCAGTCAAGCACTAGTTTTGGCATTACCAAACTTGCAACAACCCTTTGAAGTGGAGGCAGAACTGAGTGGGTATGCTATGGGAGTTGTCTTGATGCAAGGAGGAAGGCTCGTTTGATACCATTCTGAAGTATTTCATGGGATAGTTCTTAACTATCCTACCTATGATAAAGAGCTTTATGCCATGGTGAAAGTTGTGAAGAAGTGGAAGCATTATTTGATGGGAAAGGAGATAGTAATCCACACAGATCATCAGTCGTTACAATACTTACAAGTCGATAGTAAGCTACAACAGACCAAGCATTACAAGTGGATGGGGTTTTTACAACAGTTTCATTTGGCAATCAAGTATGAAAAGGGAAGCACAAAAAAGTTGGTTGATATGATTTCAAGGCCACCCACATTAAATAATACAACTTTGGGGACTATTATGCACATGGATCCATTCACCCATGATGCATACAGAGAGGCATATTCAAAACATGAATACTTCAAGGAGGTGTATTAGCAGTTGCAGAGTCAGAGTCATGTGCACAATGGTGACAACACCATTGACTACCATCTCCAAGATGGGTTATTCTATAGGCCGAATAAGCTACATGTTCCTAAAGGTGAGTGTTTGCCACTGATTAGAGAGGCTCAAACCTCCTAGGTTTTAGGCCACTTTAGTGTAGGGAAGATCATTGCTAGCTTGCAGAGGTATGTGTATAGGCCCAAGATGCAAGAGTAGGTAGTTAGGTTCATAAGAGGATGCAGCTTTGTTGTACCAACAAGCCTAGCAATAGGAAACAAGGTTTGTATCATCCCTTACCTGCACTACTCGTCCTTGGGAAAGCAATTCCATGGACTTTGTGGGAGGTTTACTGACAACTAGGAAGGGACATGACTACATGTTCATGGTAGTTGACAAGTTCAACAAGATGTGTGTTTTGATGCCCTGTAAAAAGACCATTAGCAGACAAGAAGCAAATAAACTTGTTCTTTGGACAAGTCTGGGTGTGCTTTTGGATACCAAGGAGAATCATTTTACATAGGGACACAAGATTTCTCAGTGCCTTTTCGACTACAATGCGGGAGAAGATGCACACAAAGTTCAAGAGATCTATGGAATTCATCCACAGACAGATGGGCAAACAGAAGTATTCAACATGACTTTGGTGCAATTTCTGAGGGGAGACTACCAGAAGCATCCAAAGACTTGGGATGAAAATCTAGTATAATACAACATTCTTATAACAGAGTAGTCCACACTTCTACTATAAAGTCCCCATTTGAGACTTGTTTTAGATATTTTCCACCTTCACCTTTGGATAATGCATATGGTAAACAAGGAGGAGTGAGGGAATATCTTACAAGAGATGCTTTGAGGGTTGAAAATTTTATAGAGAAGATCAAGAAGATCCATCTACAGGTATAGGAAAGAATGCGGAAGTCACGGGAGAAGCATAAGGTCATGCATGATCAACATAGAACAAAGAAATCATTCAAGGTGGGAGACAAAGTATGGATACAATTGAACAAGGAGAGGTTACAAGGGCCTATTAAGAAAATCAAGGCTTTAAGTTATGGTCCCTTTGAGATACTAGACAAGGTGGGTGATAATGCCTATTGACTCAGTTTACCACCATATATATGCATTTACTCAATTGTGAATTTAGATAATTTGAAGCTCTATGAGCCTTCCATGCTAGATCAGGAAGAGGAATAAATCCTACCTTCTGGGGAGGATTTGGCACTAGACGCTCAGGTAGAGTTGATAGAAGATACAATTTTGTAGAAAAGGTACAAAACTACAAGACATGGGCAACATGACCTTTGGCAGATTGGGTTGAAGGGACAACTTCCAAGCAAAGCTAAATGGTACACCAGAGAGGTGGAGGAAAAATTCCCTTACCTCATTCAGTAAAAGATTTTGGGGACCAAAAGCCTCCCAAAATGGGGAGGTGTAATCCAAATTGGATCACTATATTGTTTTTCATCCATCTGGATGCATTGGGAGTGGAAAAAGTGGAGGAATCAACTCAGGAGACCGCTTTTACCGGCGAGACCCAACTTGGCAAAACAAGGTATGAAACCTGCTGGGAGTGCTTTGAGGCATAAAACGAAGTTTTTTTTTTGGTAAAACTGTGCTACTTGTGTAGCACCTTTCTATGTTATTCTACACATAGATACATTTCCAATGGCGAAAGAAGCACGTCAATTGGAGTCCATATGCAAAAGTTTGCCACTCATAAGCTGACCTTCCTATTTTCACACCTATAGTTTTGGAAGATGCCGCGTCAGCCCCCATTATTCATGGAAAAGGAGCTAGCCACATGTTTGTGATGTAAAAGACTCTAGAATATTATATTTTGTAACTCAGTTAAGAATTGATGCAGTCAAACTTAACCACTAGTAGGTTACCAAGTTGTGTTATAACCAGGCCACTAGGAGGAAGAGGCATTTTATTCTTTCAAGAGCATTTTGTTCCATAGCTGAGAAAAGATAGCCAGGAGAGATAGGAGGTAGAGCACACAGAGAGGATTTGTGCACTATAACATTCCATGGGCCACAAGCATTACTTCTTTGTACCTGCATCCATATTTCCAGATAGAGAAAGAGAGCGAAGCAGCCTCACCTTCTAGCTGGGTTTTCTCCCAAGAGGGTTTCCCAGAGAGAATATCTTATGTCTTGTGTGTGTGTGTGTGCTTACTTTTTCGTTCTCTACTTTTTTTGTGTAATTTCCATTCACGTGCATGCACTAATTATAGTTAAATCCACAAATCTTAAAGTTTAATAAACTATAATAGTGTAGAATTTTCAGAGTTTTAATATATTATTATTAGATCTGTTGTGACGAACTATCTAGTGGAATATCCATGACAGTTTACGGATCAATATCTAGTTGGATTTGTGGAGGAGGTCTAGGTATGTTTGGGGTACATGGGTCAATGTACTAGACTAGATGCTTACTTCGATAAATGTGAACCTGAGCCTTGGGAACTTGGATAAACTGATATGATTTAAGCCTAATGTTTAAAGTTAAGAAGAGGTATAGAGTTGTACTTTCACCTCCCCAAAGTTGTGATGTGAAGTTGTGATGCTTGTTGTAATCATTTACGTGGCTCTCATGCTATTTCAATAGAGGCCGACTTGGAGGAAGATATAGGAAGAAGTAAAAATCTATAAATAGCATAACTAATGATAACTTCAAGACAAAGTACATTATATTGGACATAGTGTTGTCATTGATGACAACTAGCATCATTGATGTGAAAGGGGATGTCTAAGAAAGTAACAATGCCTTTCATGAATGAAAGGAAGCAGTATGGTAGTCTAGTTTCCTGCATGACTTATTAAATGAAGTCAAAGTGTTTTGAATTTGATTGAGATTTTGTCAAAGTTATGATGTCCTAATGATTTTATGAATGGCATGGCTGGGTAGCTCTCTTTGAGACCTTTCGAACAATATATCACACATGGAAAAAATCCTCTAGGATGAGTAGTTATGATCATTTGAAGTTTCCAGTTGTAATAAGGACCAAAACAACAAATTTATTTTAAAGTCATCAAATTCGTTAAAGATTGTGCATGTTGAGGGTGGATCTAAACATTGGCAATCAATTAACTGCTTTGGGTGTATGAATATGTGCACTATTTAAATATGTTAAACATCATGCACCTTTTGAATGATATGACTATGGTCAAAAGCATGTATGGTGGATGATATGTATAGATGCACAATGTTTAACCCCCTCACCAAAACAACAAAGCAATGACACATGGTAGACACCTAGTGGGCCTATAGGTGGCAAGACACGATTGGCCAAATTACAAAGACATGTGGCAATGGAGTATGCCATGGAAGCAAGGCAATAATGTGGCAGTGCCACATGACATCTTCGTCAAGGACGATGAGGTGGAAATATAGTGACACATGGTGGCTTGTGAATGGCTCAAGAAGATGATGTGGTAGTGTAGGATGACATGACATGACATGTCACTATGATGATTTCAGTATGGTGGCATGGTAGTATAGATTATTGCCACATGGCAGACACAGTTGGAATTTTGGAGCGACCAATGGGCTCAAATTCAAGTGACACATGACACCTCTCATGGGATTCCATGTGGCATGATGATGTCATGTTGATGTAAGCATGTGGGTGACCATGAACCATAAGGATTAGGTCACATGGATTAATGGATTAGGCCCAGGAACATAGCATATAAAAAAGTAGGGACAAGGTCGTATGGTTAAATTCATACAGTCGACAAGGTGCAAAGTCTCTATAATCCATGCTCTAAACATTGACCTCAAGGTCAGCTCATACACCCAAGGTCACACAAATGAACACAAACACACACACATATATAACTACAACCCATTCAAATGAAAGGGTGAAGCGCTACAATTTGGTGGCTTTTTGGAGATACGAAAACGAGTTTTCAGTCTGAGGTTCTATGGTTGAGTGGATTATTTGTTCTTGTTGCGGTTACGTCATTATTTCAATGTGATATGTATGGCGGGTAGGTTCAAGCCGGTGACACCCATTTTCTCAATCAATACAATTGATTCACCATAGGAGGAAGTTGGTATATTGATGCAAGTGAGGAATATGAGCAAAAAAGTTGGTGTATCATGTGGTTTGTATGCAGGAGGTTCACGGTTCAAGTTCTGATGTATATATGCCAGAATTTTGTTTTACAAGGATATTGGTGCACCACTTTGTTCATTTTGTTAAACCCTTAAAATAACATTTTGTAGATCCTGTATAGTGTCATTTTGTATAATGTACTCATTTTTTGTTTTGTTTTATCAAACATTTAAGTTTTATATAGTTTTATATGGGTTTTTGGAATGATTTTGGAGCCAAATTGAATTCTAAAAGAGGGGAAATTATCAAAATTCACTGGTAATTTTTCTAGGGGTAATGAAGAATCATGAAGATGCGGTTTAGATATTGTTAATCTATATTTCTTGTTTTCGAGGTTATGAACAGGTTTCCTGCTTTTTGAGTAGGTTTTGTATGTATATCCAAATCAAGACTAGGGAAAGGTGTCATGGTATAATATTCAAGAATAGGCTGTTGAGATGAGAAGAGTAAGTTATGAACATGTTATGACAACATTGTGATAGAAACAACATGATCAATATTGTTTAAGTGGCATGTGGATCTAATTTGAAATATGTGAAAAGTGGTCCACACCAGGTTGAAGAAGGAGGTGGAAGCCTCAATCAGGTTGAAGCCTACAACAAGTTGATTTTCACACATTTTCAAGGTTGGTGCCTCAATTAGATTATAGGCTATTGTAAGTGGGTTCTTGCATGTTTTATGGGTCGATGCCTCCAGCAGGTCAATGCCTACAAATCTATGTAAATGATTTGAAAAAGAAGACAAAAAGAATTTGCAGTTTTCCCCAAAAGGGTTTTCACATAAAAGCGTGTGTTCTCGTATGATGATGTGATGATGGTTTCTTGATGTAAAAAAATAAAAATAAATAAATAAATAAATAAATTTCACTCTTATGATGCCACATATTATTAATTGGATGCATTTATATAGTTAATTATTGATTAAATGTTTTGAAAATGATAAATTCACTAATACATTGGATTCACCCAACACCCACCCCCCGCCCCCCACCGACCCACCCAATGTGATCTTTGGTCTAGCAACTTGAAGTGGGGGGAAGTATGTAAAGCCATATACATATTTGATACTTTGATGATGAAAACAAATAAATGGTTACAAAAATAAATAAGTAGGAATAAAAATAGATAGACAGGTAATTTAATAATAATAGTTATTGTTTACAATATATTAATATATTAAAAGAGAATTCTAAATTAGAGGAAGACAATTAAAATGAAAATATAATTAAAGAAAATCTAATTAAAGACGTACTGTTAAGTAAAGATAAGAGACAATCTTGGGTGATAAGTTGAGTCTGTGCATGGGAATTTTCACATGGCTAGATGTGCATAATGCAAATGTTTTGTGGGTATTTTTTGTTTTTTGTTTTTTGTTTTTTTGTTTTTTTTGTTTTTTTTTGTTTTTTGTTTTTTGTTTTTTTTTTTTTGTTTTTTTGTTTTTTTTTGTTTTTTGTTTTTTGTTTTTTTTTTTTTGTTTTTTTGTTTTTTGTTTTTTGTTTTGTTTTGTTTTGTTTTGTTTTGTTTTTTGTTTTTTGTTTTTTGTTTTTGTTTTTTGTGAATTAGTCTACTCTTATTATTATATAAAAAAAAGTTACAGCGAGGCAAGCCTCGAAGATTCTCTCCATACTGACTATGGGTTGAGTAGTGGACTTACATCGGAGAGCAAAACTTCCCTGAGAACTGACTTGCCCAAAAACAACCGTGAACTGACCAGGTAGCATTACAGACAAACTCTTGAATGCTGACTCAAACCCAAAAAACCATAAACTGCCCAGAATGCATTACAAACAGAGGTAGAAATTTGCTGAGTCCTAGCATGGACTGAACTGAAACAGACTCAAACCTGAACATAACTAAATCAGACGACAACATTAACAAGATGATGAAAAAATCCACCAAGTGAAGTTGGCGTAGACCTGAAACCAGCATGGATAATTTGGAATGCAAAGGAGGCGAACTCCTATTTTGTCTGCAGGACCAGAAAAGAAGCGAAGGCGTGTTCATTCGTCCACGGAGGTTGACGGCTGCTCCTCGACTATCCTGCACCCATACTGTTCTGAGGCGCTGGAATCCGACTGAAGGACTGCATTTTTGGCTGGCTCGCTTGGACCCGAAACCGCTCCAGGGTTCACCGCAGACAGGGTTCCTTGGCACTGGACAGGAGTGGTCTGCCTTTGCTCTGAAGAGGCTTCGGGTTGAGCCGTATTCTCACACTTCTCGATCTTGACTGGGACGACAAAAGAGGAATTCGCTAGGGTACAAGGTATTCGGAAACGGGTGGTGGGATGAGCATTGTGCGCACAATCCTCATTACGAGCCTGCCCTCGACCTCTTCCCCTGCCTCTCCTGGACACCGGGGATTCCATCCCATCTGAGGAAGGGTCCGAGGTATTGGACAACCCATCCTCTTGAACCACCCCGAGAACCTCCCATCCTACTGACAAGTCTGAGCCGTTCACGCGGCATGTTGAAGGCCCAGGTAAGGTGACACGAGAGTGAAGGCACAGTGAGCCAGGAAGGCAAGGCGATGGAGGCATAGAGGGGCGAGGAATTAGAATGCAGGGAGCGACCATAACAGAGGTGAGAGCAAAGATGGGTGAGCCTGCGATAGAGGCCGAGACCCCAAGAGACAGAGGCCGAGACCCAATGAGACGAAGGCCGATACCTCGACTGAGACAGAGGCCGAGACACCAAATGAAACAGAGGCTGAGACACCAAATGAAACAGAGGCCGAGACACCAAATGAAATAGAGGCCGAGACCCCAATTGAAACAGCGCCAAATTGCTTGTCCAAGCCAGTGGAGGCGAACTATTATAATGGCGCATTGAGTCGCCCGGAGCAATCACCACGACCCAGCAGAGGATCTGTGACAAAATCATGGGAGAAGCAAGCAACAGGAGCTCCATCGTGCTGTGAGCGACAGACTGCAGGTGGGAGTTGATTGCAGCAATCAATTTAATAGTGCGGGGACTGCATGCCGTCCCAATGTCCATACAAGTGGCGAGACTAGGCTACCACTTGCCCAGTTGGTGCGTCGTCCTCGTACGTCACCTTAAATCAAACACCCGCAGCCAGGGAATGTTTTGTGGGTATTAAGGAGGTGGTGAAGGCATCTTTTTTTCGAGCATCTTAATCCCTAGGGTTTTTCTTTGGTGCTTGGGCTTCAAAATAAAGATATTGGAATAAAAGATAGCATACACTATTAGTTGAGGGATTAAGGACTCTCCATATTATTGACTAAGAAGTTGGTTGGGAGGAGAGCTCTCCCCCACACTTGGTTCATTGGTTGGTTGTTGTTGATGACAACAAAAAATTGGAACCCATTGATTCCATTGTCATTGTGATTGTAAGTAGGTTTCCTTGCAAATATTTCAAATATGACTCACACAATGCTACCCTTACATTGATTTATGAAATAAATAATTGGGCAACATTAATGCTTATGTGTTTATTTAAATGTTATTGTAGATGATTTCATTAAGTAATTTTATTTTAAAAGATTGGTGCTTACAAAGGAGCATTCGAAGAGATGAAAATAAGGCTTATTAAAAATCTCATGTTATAGTAATTGGACTATGAGAAACAATTTAAAGTTCAAAGGATGCTTCACACTTTTCCATTAGCAGAGTTCTTAGGTAGGATGGAACGCCCGGGCATATGCAAATTAGAAGCTAAATGATAGGGAACAAAGATATGTGGTCCATGAGAAGGAAATAATAGCTTTGGTACATCATTTGTAGGTTTGGAGGAACCACCTGGGATGCGTGTTGTTTGTTGTGAAAATGGACAACATTGCCAAAAGTTACTTTGCTTTGTAGTGAAAGTTGTCATCAAAGTAGGATTGGTGGCAATACTTCGATTTTATGTTTAATATTGCAATTGAGTATTATCCTAGTAAGCAAAATGTAGTGGTAGGTGCATTGAGTAGGAGGCTAAAATTGTAGTGATTTGGATGGTATCTATTTAGTTGGAGATCAATAATGAAGTTTGAATTGTAAATTGGTTTGATTGATAACTCAAAGTAGACGTGAAGCATGATGTGGTCATTACAGAGGTTCTAACGTAGTTATAGTCAAGGAGGACATGGAAGTTCTCATTGAAGGATTAATCATTTTTCTTTACTGGTGGAAGCATATATGTGCCTAGATTCCAATGTAGCAATACTAGGATAAGACAAGTAAAAGCCACATAATGGCTTGCCCTTTCCTTTCGAAATGTGGAGGGAGAAACTTTTTGAACAATGATTGTAATATTTTATTGATTAGTCTTACTACGCTATGTGGTAGGGATATATATCTATATCTATATAATATATATATAAAATATATATAAATTATAATTATAATTAATTAGATAGTGAACATCATAATACTTATGTAAACATTATTAGATTCGTTCCCACATTTGAGTATTAGAAGACAATTATCAATTATTTTCTAACAAAACTATGGGCAACTAGACCATAGCATTGAAAACAAAAAAAGTTACATACGCTCATTCATTCATTTTCTACATATACATTGAATTAAAGTAGGGGAGTTTTTGATATGATCTTCCTACAATTCTCGTTATGCTCTTAACCTGCAAGATGATACAAGAATACCAATTATGCGCAGAAATATACCCAGAACATAGAACAGTGAGAAATAACAACACGTATTTTATTGTTTAGAAAGTAATGTTCACTTGCCTCTTCGAGGGGGTAACCTCCAATAGAGCAGAGCTCGATTACAAAACAAGACACGATGCTCCTCGTAGGGAGTCTCTATCCTTTATATATGACTCATACATGCAATACCATGGTTCTTATTAATA
>APFE031175464.1:124641-142710 GCA_000404065.3 Pinus taeda
CCATGGCCCATTTGCAACTAACTATGGTCCCATCATTAAATGTGGGTTAACCACTTACAATTATTAATATGGGCTTTATTGACTCTTTACTTAACTATAACTATGACACGATCCTACTACATAAATAAGGCAGTTAGGGTGGCACCCTAACATGCCCTCCCCCATAAGAATAGCCTTGTCCTCAAGGCTAAAGCTGCGGAAACTGCTAAAGAATAGTGGCTGGTTCCCAGGTTGTATCTTTCGGAGAGGTGTCTTTCCACTTGACAAGGACTTCCTTGATCATGTGGCCACGCAGGTGCCGTTCTCATGTGTCTAGGACCTGTTCAGGTTGGAGCCAGATTGACCTTTTTTTATCCAGTTCAGGTAGACTGTTTTGAATTCCGCAAATGTTCCCAATCACTTTCTTGAGGCATGAGACATGGAAAACTGGATGGATTTTTGCAGTGGGTGGCAAAGCTAGCTTGTAGGCCACTTCTCCAATGCGTTGACGTACTTGATACTGTCCGTAGAATTTTGGAGATAGTTTCTGACAACCCTTGTCTTTGAGTGATGTTTGCTTATATGGTTGCAGCCTCAAAAATACCTGATCCCCTTCTTGAAATTGGCATTCTGAGTGATGCTGATCTACCTGTTGCTTCATGCAGTTTTGAGCTTAATGAAGATTCTCTCTAAGATGGGCTTGCATGGTTGTGCGGTTCTGTAGGAGTTGATCCACTGCTTGTACCTTTGAGCACCCCTTGATATAAGAAGTAGGGGAAGGAGGGAGTTGACCATAAACTGCTTCATAGGGAGTCAGTTTGGTGGTGGCATGATAGTTGGTGTTATACCACCATTCAGCTAGAGGTAACCACTATACCCAAAGATGTTGCTTTTCTGAAGTGAAACACCTAAGGTAGGTTTCCAGACATTTGTTGATTGCTTCAGTTTGACCATCCATTTGTGGATGATAGGAAGCACTGAATTTTAGTTGGGTACCATGTAGCTTGAAGAGCTCCTGCCAAAAATTACTGGTGAAGATTGGGTCACAATCAGACACAATAGAAGTGGGCATGCCATGCAATTTGAAGATTTGATCCATGAAAGATTGAGCAACCAAAGTTGGTGTTAAAGGGTGGGGTAGGGCGCAAAAGTAAGCATACTTGGAAAGTCGGTCCACAACCACCATGATGACTGACTTGTTTCCTGACTTTGGAAGACCTGTAATGAAATCCATAAAAACTTCCGTCCATATTGATGCCGGGATGGGAAATGGTTGTAATGTGCCTGGTACTTTAACTGTCTCCCCTTTGTGGCGCTGACAGACATCACATTCTGCTACAAAAGTAAGAATGTCCTTTTTCATGCCTATCCAAAAAAATGATCTTCAAGTGCGAGCATACGTCTTCTGAAAGCCTGAATGTCTTGCAGTGGGGGATGAGTGCAACTCTGCCAAAATGCAGCTTTTGATGGTGGATGTTGGTGACATTACGACTCTATCCTTGTAGCGAAGAATCTCATCCTGCGACGAGTAGCCCTTGGTGGAAGTTGGATCCACTTGCAATTGAGTAATGAGTTGGGAGAGCTAGGGATGTGAAAACCATTCCTTGTGAGCCTCTTCAATCCATTTTGGAATGGGAAGGGAAATTGCGAGTAGGGTACTTTCCTCCTCAAATTGGCGAGATAAGGCATCTGCTACAATATTTTCACGCCCTTTCTTGAAAATGATCTTATAATCATATCCCAGCATTTTGGCGAGCCATTTATTTTGTTGTGGTGAGGATAGGCGTTGCTCCAAAGAATATTTAAGACTATGATGGTCCGTGCGGATTTGGAAACGTCGCCCCAATAAGTAAGGTTGCCAGGTATCTACTGCATGTAAGATGGCCATCATTTCCTTCTCATAGGTAGATTGTCCCAGATTCTTCCCACTTAGTTGTTGGCTTGTGAAGGCCAAGGGTCGACCTTCCTGCATTAAGACCGCCCCAATACCTGTACCCAAAGTATCACCTTCAATGACAAAAGATTTGGTGAAGTCGGGTAGTGCTAAGAGTGGAGTGGAACACATGGCATTTTTGAGAGCTGAAAATGTCTGTTGTGCTTCATCATTCCAAAGGAATGATTTTTTCTTGAGGAGTTGAGTGAGGGGCTTTGCAATGCAACCATAATTGCGGACAAATTTGCGATAGTAGCTGGTGAGACCCAAAAAGCCTCTTAGGCTCTTCAAGGTCTTAGGTTGAGGCCAATCCTGCATTGCCTGGATCTTTTTGGGGTCCACCCTGACACCTTCACGCCCCACAATGTGGCCCAAATACTCAACTTCTTCCATGCCAAAAGAACACTTGGACATCTTAACAAATAATTTATGCTTGCGGAGCAGTTGCAAGAGCAGATCTACATGCTGAAGATGTGCAGCCCAAGTGCAACTGTAGATGAGGATGTCATCGAAGAAAACAAGGACAAATTTTATGAGATATGGTTTGAGGAGGTGGTTCATAAGGCTCTGAAAAGTAGATGGGTCATTACAAAGACCAAATGGCATGACGAGGAACTCATAATGGCCTTCATGAGTTTTGAAAGCAGTCTTTGGAATGTCGACTTCTTTCATGCGAATTTGGTGGTAGCCTGAGCGAAGATCCAACTTAGTGAAGAATTGAGCCCCATTTAGTTCATCCAACAAATCATCAACAACTGGGATGGGAAATTTATCTTTGAATGTCAACTTATTGATGGCCCTGAAGTCTGGACACATACACCATTCCCCATCTTTCTTGAGCACCATGACCACCGGTGATGAATAAGGACTAATGCTGGGACAAATGACGCCTGCTTCCAAAAGTTCCTTGATTATTTTTTCAATTTCATTCCTTTGGGCGAATGGATATCTATATGGGAACACATTTTGTGGTTGGGCCCCTGGGACCAAAGTGATGCTATGATCATGTTCCCCTCTCGAGGGTGGAAGCTCATGAGGCTTGTCAAAGACTGGCAGATTGTTATTTAAAATCTATTGCATCTCAGGATGTATCGGCAGAGAATTGGGTTCGACAGCGTGGATGGCATTAAATTGAGCTATAACTCCATGATGGCCCTTTTTAAAAAAAATTTCCATCCTATGTGAGCTGATGATAGAGGGAGTTCCTGCCTGGAGTCCGCGGAGGGTATGTGTGGAGTTGTTCTGCTTAAAGCTCATATATAACTCCTGGAAATCCATTGTGATTGGCCCAAGTGTGCAAAGCCATTAAGCACCAAGGACAATGTCACACCCTCCCATGTGTATGGCAAACATGTGGGTCTTCAACTGATAATCCCCCATTTGAAGTTTGACATTTTCATAGTGGCCTTCACATTTCATTGTTCCCCCATCTGCAATTTGGACTTGGAAGTTAGAAACTGCTCGTACAAAACAATGCACTGCTTCCGCGACTCTTTGATTGATAAAATTATGTGTACTTCCACTATCAATCAAGACTACTACTGGGCGATGCTTAATAAAACCTCTGATTTTGAGAGTTTGAGGTGAAGAAATCCCTACCAAAGCATGCAGCGAAATAACTGGTTCGTCAGGGACATTTTCCTTCTGGTTGTCCTCTTCTTCCTCCTCAGGTTCCTCAAGTGGTGGGGCTTCCTTCAATGAGCTGTAATCAGTAGCATCAATTTGAAAGAATTTGGGCTCCTTGCATTTATGACCCGGGGAGTATTTTTCATCACAGTAGTAACATAATCCCTGCTTTCTTCTTTCTGCCATTTCTGCAGGTGACACCTTTTGAACCTTAAGTGTTTGAGTAGTGCTGTGAGCCTGTGGGGGGCGACCGTTGGCGGTGAAATTTGGGCGATTGGACTGGGCCGCTAACACATGTTCAACATTACGATCTACCTTGCAAGCCTCTGACCATGTGGGAGGGTGATGCAGTCGGACGTGAGCTTGTATGGCCTCTTTAAGACCACTGATAAAACATTCCGTGTAGAACGCATCTTGGAGACCATAGTGCGGAAAGCTAAGGCTTCATAGGCTATAATATATTCATCCACTGTGCCAGTCTATCGGAGCTTAGTGAGACAACCCAAAAAAGCATAGTCATGGTTAAAGCGCTCTATAAGAGCTTTTTTGAAGGTGTCCCAAGTCAAGGGCCTTCCATTGCAACGTTGATGCCATTGCCACCATTGCCATCTTTCATTGTCCAAGTACATGCTCCCCACCATAAGCTGAGTCTCATTATCTAAGATGTAATTTAGATTGAAATACTGCTCCATTTGTGCTACCCATGCTGCCGGGTGAGAACCATCAAATTTATGCATATCCAGTTTGGGTGGTCGTGGATGAGATTGTTGGTGGGTGCCCCAGAGGTGAAGAGAGTGGCTAGACTCACCCTCACTGTGTTCATTGCCAATATACGCCTCCTCGTGGGCTTCCGCTTTGCCCTTAGAGAGTGCGTTAGTTATTGTCATCCGCTGATCTTGGAGGTCTTTCAAGGATTGTTCAAGTTTGTCGATCTTCTCATTGGCCATAGCTTGAGCTCTAGTTTCTACCATGCACCGATCCGATGTATTTGAAATTTGGGACCGCCCGATTTTTTTTTTGGCACTAAAAATTGAATGGTACCACCTTGCTCAGCTCATCATCCTGATTCTTATGGGCTAGATCACCAATAAGCGCCTCGGGGGGTCTCAGACTTTCATGCCCCGGTATAGGAATCCAAACAACTACTTAGATCTGGATGGTGGCTTTGGTGGACCTGAGAGATCTGAATGGCTGATTGGATAGATCTGAGCGGCGAAACAGATTACTGCTGCAGATCTAATGGATCTAATAGATCCGAATGGTTGTTCTGTTAAATCCGAGCTACAAGACTGATTTCTGCTGCTGCTGCAAACCCCACTTGCGAGATCTAATCTGGCAGAGATTATGCATGATCCTGAGATAGAAAAGGGAACTATGGTCTCAAGGAATGTCAGGTGCTATAGATCGCAATATACATAAGGGTCTGATAGTAGTACTCGGCCCAATTTTTCAGGGCACTAACCAAGGAGGATCAACCGTACCCTTAGTCGTACAACCCGACTACCCTATTGTACGGGTGAGTAATCTCTCTGAGTGTTGTTCTCGGTGTACTGTAGCAGCAAGACGGCCGACGTTTTATCTATGGCGAAGTTTCAAGGGAGCTAGGGGGCTTCCGATATACCAGAGGGTACTTGGAAGGCAGTCCGTGCGCAGTTCTGTCTAATGCGCTACTACTCGAAGGGGAACCCACAGGGGTTACAAGGGAGTCCAACAAGCGTGACCACCTCTTGTATTTCTTGCGTGCATGCCTCCCCAAATCCGCAGGTTTATGTGCTTAACGACAGATCTCGTGGTTTAAAGAAGCAGGAACACGTCTCTAGCCAAATTTTTTTTTGCTAAAAAATGGAGATCCCATTGGCCCTAGAAAGTGCTTTGATACCATTTGTTATGCTCTTAACCTACAAGATGATAAAAGAATACCAAATATACGTAGAAATATACCCAGAACATAGAACAGTGAGAAATAACAACAGGTATTTTATTGTTCAGAAAGTAATGTTCACTTGCCTCTTCGAGGGGGCACCTCCAATAGAGCAGAGCTTGATTACAAAATAAGACACGATGCTCCTCGCAGGGAGTCTCTATCCTTTATATATGACTCATACATGCAATACCATGGAGCAATACCATGGTCTTATTAATACCATCTATCTAATACCATGGCCCATTTGCAACTAACTGTGGTCCCATCATTAAATGCGGGTTAACCACTTACAATTATTAATATGGCCTTTATTGACTCTTTACTTAACTATAACTATGACACAATCCTACTACATAAATAAGGGGGTTAGGGTGGGACCCTAACAATTCTATAGGTCTTGATGAGTTAGGCTCATCCTTATTTTTATTGGATAGTAATATTTGTCCAAATTGTATTTTTATTAAAATCTATGTATAATTGACATAAATGTTGACCACTAGAATTTCAATTTGGTGATAAAGTACTTATGTAGCTTAATTGTGATCAATGCAAGCCATCCCAAAGGAAGTCACAATATTTGGTATCGAGATGTCCAATGAAAGTGATAGCCAAATTGGGAAAGTTACCCTATAATTTAAGACTTCTAGACCATCTGAAGTCTTACCATCCAAAGTTCTATGTTTGATTCAACCCGGGGCTTGCATAGTTGACCTAGAGAACCTTAGATATGTTAAGCCATCTTTAGCACCAATGTTTTTGAGGCACATATTGGAACGAATTGTGGATATCATCTATGCTTACCATATGAAAGCCACAAAGTGATACAGAAAGAGTACTAAGACTTTGGTAAAATAGTGTCGAGAGATTACTTTCTTACTTGGAAGGGCATGCCATTCAACAAAGGGACTTGGGTAAGGTACAAGGTATTGGAAAATACTAGGATAAGAAAAGTGAAAGCCACATAATGGCTTGCCATTACCTTTTGGGAATGTGGAGGGAGAAACTTTATAAGAAATTTGTAATGTTTTATTAGTTATTCTTACCATGATCTATATATATATATATATATATATATAGAGAGAGAGAGAGAGAGAGAGAGAGAGAGAGAGAGAGAGGACAATAATATAAGTGAATGTCATAATACTCCACATTGAACCAAAGGTCATTGCTTAGAAGACAATTACCAATTTTTTTCTAACAAAAATGTGAGACAACTAGACTGTAGCATTGAAAACAAAGTTTACATACTCTCATTCCTCCATTCTCTACACATACATTGAATTAAAGTAAGGGATTTGTTGATCTAGTCCCCCCTACTATTCTGTAGGTCTTAATGAATTAGGTTTGTTGTTGTTCGTATTGGAATAGTATTCTTTGTACAACTTGTATTCTTGTTATAATCTTTATATAACTGACATAATTATTAGAGTGTAACCAAATTCATAGTGATTACGTATAAAATTTTACTGAAAAACAACATAGGGGAACCTTATAATCTAATTTAACTTTGAATAAAAACATACAACATTGTTAATGCATCAATGCTCTTTGATCATATCATGAAAATATGGAAATTTTTATTGAAAAAGCAAGAACAATTCTTATCTTACATTTTGAAACCATTGTGTGTACACATTCGATATCTATAGGAATTTTAGTCTATAATTTCAACATTAAATTGTTTAAACACTCATAATAGCACATGGTGATATCAAATAGTAGGGCCATTGCTACCATGGTTAACCTTTCACTCACTTATTTCATCAAAGTAGCATTGGAAACAAAATTTTGTAGGTCTTAATGTGTTAGGCTCATTGTTGTTTGTATTGGAATAATAATCTTTGTACTACTTATATTCTCATTTTAATCTCTATATAATTGACATAATTATTACATTAGTGGTGTAGCCAAATTCATGTTACCTACAAGTAAAATTTCACTGAAAAACAACATAGAGGCACCTTATCAAAAACCACCATTAACTCTAAATAAGATTCAAAATTGATCATAAATTCACAAAAAACCTTAATGATTTCTTTTAACATAGAGTTAGAGGTCAATGATAATCAAGTAGGAGTGAACTTAGGTTTCTGAAATATTTTGTATTAATCCAAATTTTTAATTAAAATTTCATAAGTTATAGACACAATTGAAATCACTAAATCCTTAATTATATTTAATATAATAAATTCAAAGTTATAAATCTTCAAGTTTTAACATAGTTGCACCTATACATTGAATTTCTACTAAATAATAATAGTAAGAATAAGAATAATATAATTTTACCTGTGAGATGAAGATGAGATGAAGACTAGATGGTTTGTGTGAGATTTAGTCCCTATTAGGTTTCAAGTTCAAATCTCATGGGAGGGGTTGAGGATGGAAGTCACTTTGGGGGAATTAAAACTATCCCAAGGGGCGTCTATTTGATGACTATAAGCATCCCATTGTGGGTTGATCCTTCTTCTTCCATCCAATAGGCACCGTGACTATAAGCATCCCATTGTGGGTTGATTGTGGGTTGGTCCTTCTTCTTCCATCCAATAGGCACCGTGATGATAAACATCCCATTGTGGGTTGATCCTTCTTCTTCCATCCCATTGTGGGTTGATCCTTCTTCTTCCATCCAATAGGCACTGTGACTATAAACATCCCATTGTGGGTTGATCCTTCTTCTTCCATCCAATAGGCACTGTGACTATAAACATCCCATTGTGGGTTGATCCTTCTTCTTCCATCCAATAGGCACTGTGACTATAAACATCCCATTGTGGGTTGATCCTTCTTCTTCCATGCCATTGTGGGTTGATCCTTCTTCTTCCATCCAATAGACACCCTTGTTTGTGGGACAAGAAGCCACTTCCTTACAATGATTCAACTTCTAAAATTTATAAAATAGAGATGTATATACTTTACTTTTTAAAATTTAAACTAATAACCTTTTTGAACTAATGATTTTAAAAAAAAAACCACATTCTTAAAGGTTAAACTCACTTGAACTCTATTTTTTAAACCTGAATAATTTCCTTATACAAAATAATATGCTACAGTTGACCAAAAATACCAACTCTGCCAAACCATTAATCAAGAGAACGAATGCACTGTTTGACGCCCTAGTTGCATATCCTAAATAGCAGCTCGAATGGAATCGTTTTGCCACGTTTAGCAGATCAGTGGGAAAACATCACCAAGGTCTCGGAGTCGGTTTGCCACGTTTAGGGAGACGGAGCAAATTTAGAGGGGGAAACTCATAAATAAAGTCACCCAGGTCTTACGCTGGGTACGCCTGGTGGAGTCAAGCTGTAGCTCATATATTGAATATTGCTGGATGGACCAGGATGGCGAGAGCACTGGAGTTGGTTACCTTTGATGAAGCCGCCATGAAAGGAATCCAAAGCAACTGACATGCACAGGACGTTGACCCAAATGCCCAAACATTAGGATCACTGCCATGTTTCGAGGAACTGGAGTTTAGTCAAAAGATACTGCCATGTTTCCAGGAACTGGAGTTTAGTCAAAAAGGTACTGCAGGGTTGGAATTTGATGGTAAATTACTTGCTATGGAGTGAGTGATTTGCTTGTTAAATACAATTAAAAAAATTATAATATTGTCAAAATTTTAACGTGAAATTATGAAAAACAGGTCAGAAACTGTGAAAAGTTTAAATTTGATAGGCGAAATTATTTTGAAATTCCAACCTTGCTGCTATGTTTTAGGAACTGGAGTTTAGTGAAAAGATAGTTTAGTCAATTTCAAGTGGTTGGGAGTATGGTTTGTATTTTTATTTATTTTTGTTTAATTTTCATAAATATATTTGGTTCGTGGTTTTAAAAATAAGTAATATTTGATATAATTTTAGTTGGATACAGTTGAAATACTTAATTTTTGTTGGATTATAAATTATTAGTATATCTTGAATATATTCCAGTAAAAAAATTTGATTTTAAAACTTATTTAAAAATTACTTCAACAAATTACTGATTCATCTTTACGGGTTCCCCTTTCGTTTAAAAAAAAATGGATAGCGACAGCTAGCCTGATTCTCTTCATCGAGCAGCGTAACACCTTGAGAGAGTGTCGTCAAACTTGGAGTGGAAACTGCCATATATGTATACCAATCTGGGGCAAATTTCCGAATAGGTCTTCTTAATTTGGTGGACAGATCATCTATGGAGTCGCGGACGAAGAATGTCGTTGGATCGTTCAAGGACATGGCTTCGATCGGGATTGCCAAGTTGAACAGCAAGAATCCAGAAATTGACACAGCTGTCGTGAAAGCGACTCTTCACAACGACATCCCTCCCAAGGAAAAGCACGCCCGCGTGGCCTTGGCTGCAACGAGAAAGTCCGGGGTGCGACGAGACCTAAAACATCTGGTCGAACGGCGGTTGTGTCGAACCAAAAGGTGGATCGTTGCTCTGAAAACCCTGGCTCTCATTCATCGGCTTATGAGGGATGGTTTCCCCTTTTTCACACAGGACGAGCTGCAGCACCCCTCGCATGTAACACTGCTCGCCGGGATATCGCAGAGTTTCGGGGATCTTTCCAGCCCCTTTGCCCGCGAATGCTCCCTCTGGATTCGCAAATACTCGTGTTATCTGGCGCAGAGACTGCACTGCAACAGGATCCTCGACTATGACATCGTGGCGCTTGAAAATCGTCAAAACAGAGCAAAGGCCATGGAAATTGGGGGTCTCTCTAAGCATTTGCCATCTCTGCAACTACTCATGGACTGTCTCTTGGATTGCACTCCTCAGCAAGGGCGCGGAGCGACGAATCCCCTCATCCAGTATGCCCTAGATTTGATCTTGAAAGAATGCCCAAATATCTACGCGACCATTAATTTCTGTATACGCAACCTGCTGGATTCGATCTCTGGTATGCCCAGAGATAAAGCTATAGGTCTCCTTGAAAATTACAAACGCCATCTGCTACATTATGAAAGACTTTCGTATTTTTATGGTGCTTGCAGTAGATTGGTTTCAACCCACGGCCATGATGGCTTCTTTTCTCTGGATAAGCCTCCAGTAGTGTCATTCTTGGGCGAAATGGAAATGGTATGAATTATATTCAGATCGTATGAAGAACTCCAGACCTCATATTCAGAATTGTTTTTCTCTCGCAGTTACGCAGGGTTGGAAGTGTAGATAATGTGCAAACATAAACGGCATTTACAGCAAGAGTCGGCCATGGACGACAGATGGTGAGTTGCAGAATCGAAGGTCCGTGCCTCTGCTCAGCCTGTTTCTTGGGAATTGGAGGGTTTCAAGATTTCTTGCTTATTATACCGATCTTGAATATTGTATTTGCCAAATTTTAGTGGTACATGGTCTCGACTGTGTTTCAAAGGCCTTAACCAGGAACTTCTTTTGTGACTTTCTCATGATCTCGGTGGTCGTCTCTTCCCGAGAGTAACCATAGCATTGTGGTCAGGAACAAGCTCAACATGCATGGATTCTAGGGATGACATCACATAAAATTATGTGACATTATGTTAAACCTCTTCTTTATTGTGGTGCTGTAGAATGTGCTTCGTTGTGTAATAAATGCAATTCAGGTTAAATCTATGATATCTTGAAGGGTCATTTTTTTAATTAAAATTTACATTTTTTAATTAAGATTATTATATTAAAATACTTTTATGAAAATAAAGAAAAATTTTGAAGTGATAGGTTAAGATTTATTTTTGCTTAAAATAATCTAGAGATGTTAATATTAAAATGTGTTTGATAGGTTAAAGATTTTTGCTTAAAATAATCCGAGAGATTTAATATTAAAATGGTGCTTGTCTTCATTTACTTCATATAACTTAAAATTAATTTGAGTAATCTAGAGATCGTAATATTAAATGTGTTTGATAGGTAAAAATCTTTTTTTTTCTTATATTAAAATGTGTTTGATATGTTGAAGAACTTTTTTTTGCTTAAAATAATCGAGAGATGTTAATATTAAAATGTGTTTGTTTTCATTTACTTCATATAACTTAAAATTAATATTACAACTCAAAATTAATGTTATGATTTATAATTATAAATAAGTTATTTATATAATAAAAATATTTTATTATATAAAAATATTTTTTTAAAGTTATTTAGTTTTTAAGGTGAATTAGGAAAAATTATTAGAATCTCTTCATTTACATTCTCATAATGACTAAAAAATTTAATAGGATGGTTTTCCAATTTTATATTTTAAATAAATAACTTTTAGAAGATAAAAATATATATTCTTTGTATAAAAAATATTTTCTATATAAAGATATATATAGAGTAAAATGTAAAAATATATTAAGTTTTTTTAATAATTAATTAAAGATAATATTAAAAAAACTATAAACATTCAAATTAATTTTAAAATTAAATATAAAAACTTGGTACGTGATCCTTTATTGAATGAATATAGTGCTTACCTAAATCCACAAGAAGAAAGCCAGCTGAAAAGCATTCTGAAGAAAGCACGCTGGAAAGCATTATAAAAAAAGCAAGCTGGAACATAAGTTAACCATTAAGGAAAGCATTTTGAAGAAAGCAAGTTGGAAAACATAAGTTAACCATTAAGCAATTGGTATTCCCATAAATACTCAGTAAATAGGATTTAGAAATAGAATGTGTTAATTGAAATTTAGAATGCAAATCATTTTGTTATCTGGAAAAGAGTGAAATGAATAAAAAAAAGGATAAGTAGAGGGCGATTGAACCAAAAAAGTTTATTTGTTGGCTGCACAATTGGGGTTCCTTTAACTACAACATGCCTACCTTGAACTGTGTTATTATAACTTGTAGCTTTGTTCCAACCAACAAAATTATCTGAGTATTTTGCAGATAAAATGACATAAAACCCAAAGAATTCAACCAAAAAAATTGTCATGATTATTAACTCCTATTATCAATATTTCAGTGTCATATTAGTCCAAGTTTTTTGTGCACTTACAACTAAGGGAACTAAAGGCAGCCAAAAGAATGAATACCATCATGCTCACAGAAATAAATCCAACCAAAAAGAGGATGTCAGTTTAAACAATAGCATAAACTCCTTTTAAAAATATGTAGATTGAAGTCATTGGAAGCAGAGATAGAGTGTTGAAGACTTACCATACACATTGAGAAGCAAAATGATTACGGGAAAATCTCACAATGGAGAACTGTAGATAACCCTTTTTAACTCTTCTTAGTTCCTCTTTTCTTGTTTCCTTTATTCATCTTACTAACTAGGACAACATTCTACTCCTCCTCAATACCTGCAATAGTATCCAGTATTGTCTCATTCTAGTTGAAGTCATTCTCCATCTAGTTGAAGTCATTCCATAGCCTGCTAAAAATGGGAAGTTTTTTTTGGTCAGATGTCATAGCCAAAAAATTTCCAAAAGAAACAAGACCTATTTAATGCAATGGGCATTGGGTACTAGCTTTTTACCCTTCACCTACTAATTATCATCTTCAATGATTCTTTATATGTCACAATGCTTCTTGAATTTATGCCTTAAGGCGTTTCCTTTGCAACATCTGGTCTAAATGCTAGTATAAAACTTTGATAGTTTTATTAATAGGATCTAATAATAGGTTTAACAATAGTTATTTATTATGGCAATATTAACTTACAATTAACTATGTATATTTAACATTAACCTTTTTTGGATTAAATAAAATTAAAACTAACTTACAATTAATTAACTAGATACTTAATTATATAAATTTGAAAATAATATTAAATATCTAATTATATTACTTTTTTATAATTTTAATTTTGATTCATATTAATTAAAATACGTTACTTATATCTTTTATAATAATAAGATATTAAACTAAAGTTTAATTAACTATTAATTACATATGGGTTTAATATTAACCCTTTTAAATTGAATAAAATTAAAACTAACTTACATTTAAGTTACGTAACATTTAATTAAATAACTCTATCTATATAACATTAATATAAGTTTAATATTGGTAATTTTGATTCATTTTGATTTATATAGAATGTATTAAACTAACTTTTAAATTAACTAACTTAGTATTTTTTTATATAACTCTTATACAAGTCTAACTAATTCCTATATACACATTCCTTATTTAAATATGGTAATAGGCATATAACCGACTCTCATATTATTTAACCATTTTTTTTCCTGTCCCTATGTTTCCCAGTCAAATATAGGCGTTAGCAAGTCTAGTTGCCCAAGTTAATATAGCTGTCGTTGGATGTTCTGCGCTATCTATTTATCATGCAGCCAGGATCTAATTCTTCAACTTGTCCTGACAATGAACCACACTCCTTGGTTCGAAATGCGTAGACAAATGCATTCTAATGTGATTTACGCCAAAAATCTTCTTAGAACTTGATATGGATCACTGAAGCTTGAATTCCACAAAATAATTATGAAAGCCATATTATTCATATATATATATAAATTTGAAGGATATACCAATTTTAACTATAGTGAACATTAATTATCATTTATCATAATATATAGTTATGCATAGAAACTTATATTTTAAGAAGATTTAAGGATTTTGAATGGAAGTTTAAAATATGGCAAATAGTTCAAATATATTTGTTGTATAATATGACTATAATAAATAAATATATTAAAAAAGATGTAAAATGAAATTAAAAATAAATTTGATTTTTCTATAAAGTAAGGTGATCATTGAGTTAATATAGGACAATCATCTTTAATGTGTTCATCTATCTTTTGTGATTGTTCATGAAGCTAAGATAGATGAAATAATTAAAAGCTCAATTTTTTGTGACTGTTCACAAAGTTAGGATAGATGGAAGAATTAAAATCCAAGTGTGTCACTTGGTTGTTGATTGATCTAGAGGTAAGTCATATCACCCACCCCCCTCATGTCGTAATGACCCTCGCAAGGTTTAAAAAGTATGGGGATGGACATGGGTGTTGTTTGACACTAGTTATGTGGATTACGATACTCTAGGTGTTTGGATCATGTGTTGTACTTGTCATCAATGGTTGCTTCGTCCCCCGATATTTATTATGGGTAAGTTTCCCCTTGAGCTTTCCCTTTGGTTTTTGTTTCTTTTTTTGGTTGTTTGTAATGGTTTTTTCTCTCGTCATTTCAGGGTTACCCCTTATTTTGCTATTTTCTCTACTCAAGTGTCTTTTGTCTTCGATCCTTGAACCTCTCTCTTTGCCATGTCCATTTCTGCTTCCCAAATCCATTTGAATCCTTTTCTCTCTCTTTATTTTCCTATTCTTTCGTTGGTAAGTTTGTTTGAGACACCTCCTTTTATTGCTCCCCACTCACTCGAACTTCTTCCCTCATTCACTCCCTATGGCGTCTATATCACAACGTGGGCACTCGGGTTTTAATTAGGGTAGCAACAACAAAGAAATTCCTCTATGTGCCAAGACCAAAGCTAACATGCAGGCCTTTGTAAGTCATTACTAGGAATGCACTTCATGATCAACTCATGATGAAATTGAATGAGTTGACTTGGAAGCTAGCGTTGAGTGCAAGTTTATATCCAATGTGGAAGTGATGGAAAAAGTGGATCGGTGGAGCTGTTAATTTTCACAGTGCTATATGTTGATTCAATTACTTTAGCCTAGTTCAATTATTCAATTAGTAATATTTCAACAATAATTAATATTTCCAATCATCAACAGATTAATATTTCCAATTATCAACAATAATTGGTAAATGTCATGACAAGGGAGACAATTAACACAATAAATGTAATTTTTTAATTAACTATTATATTAAAGTACTTTTTATGAAAATGATATAATTTGGAGTAATGTGTTAAGAATTGTTTGCTTAAAATATTCCAAAGATGTTAATATTAAAATGTGTTTGTTTTTATTTATTTAATATAACTCAAAATTAATATTATGATTTACTAATTACGAAGTAGGTTTATTTACATAAATAATATTTTTTAATTTAATTGAGTTTATATTGGGTTGATTGGGAAAGATGATTAGAATCCTCCACACCTCATCTCTTATTCTTCATAAATGAATAATCCCTAAAGATTAAAATTAAATATAAAAACTTTATATAATTATTGAAATCATATTACTTTAATAATTCATTGATAATTATTAATTGTCATATATATAATTTGAAGGAATATACCAATTTTAATGATAATGAATATTAATCATCATTTATCATAATATATATTTATGCGAATAAATTTATATTTTAAAATGATTGGAGGATCTTTAAATACATGTTTAGAATATGACAAACAACCCAAAAATCTTTGTTGTATATAAAAAAAATGATTTTTCTATAATGTTTTATGTTCGTTTCATTTTTTTTTTTAAATGTAAGGTGATCATTGAGTTAACATAGGACAATCATCTCTAATGTGTTGATCTATTTTTGTGATCGTTGTGAAGCTAAGTCAGATGGAAGAATAAAAAACTCAATCCTTTGTGAATATTTACAAAGCTAGGATGGAAGGATTAAAAGCCAAGTGTGTCACTTGGTTGTTGATTGATCCCGAGGCAAGTCATATCACCCACCCCCCTCATGTTGTAATGACCCTCATGAGGTTTAGAAATTATGGGAATGGACATGGGTGTTACTTGGCATAATTAGTTATGTGGGTTACAATACTCTAGGTGTCTAGATCATGTGTTGTACTTGTCTTCAATTGTGGTTTTGGCCCCCAATATTTATTATGGGTAAGTTTTCCCTCGAGTTTCAACTTCCCCTTTAGTTTTTGCTTCTTATTCAGTGGTTTGTAATGATTTTTTCTCTTGCCATTTCAAGGTTACCCCTTATTTCGCTATTATCTCTACTCTACTAAATTTTGCCTTTGATCCTCGACCCTCTCTCTTCTCCATGTCCACTTCTACTTCCCAACCCCATTTGACTCATTTTCTCTCTTTATTTTCTTATTCCTCTATTGGGCAATTTGTTTGAGCCACCTCCTTTTATCACTCGCCACTCACTCGAACTTCTTCCCTCATTCACTCCATATGGTCTCTATGTCACAATGTGGACACTCAGGTTTTAATTAGGGTAGCAACAACATAGAAGTTCCTCTTTGTGCCAAAGCCCAAGCTAACATGGAGGACTATGCCATTCATTACTAGGAATGCACTTCACAATCAACACATGATGAAACTAAATTAGTTGAGTGGGAAGCTAGGGTTGAGTGCAAGTTTATATTTGATTCAGAAGTGATGGAAAACATTGGTCAGTGGATTTCGAAAACGAGGAATACTCAGACTCGTCTAACCCAATATATGTAGACAATAGACTTGTATTAGCAAATCTAATCTCTGATGACAAAGGTATTGGTTGAGTAAAGTGAGGCATATGAAGAAATACCACTCTACATTGATGCCCTATAATAGTAGGTCAACAAATTGGATACCAAGGTTTTTTCCTTGACCAAGAAGTTTTCTAAATTAAAATATAATAGTAATTCGAATAAGGAGCAAACTCCAACTCCCACATAGATAAACTCTCCCACAAATTAGACATAGTCTTTTTTATAATATTTCTTTGCTTTCATAAACACTCTAGGAACATTTTAACCTCTATTTTATCATGGTTTGTTGTTAGTCATATACAAATAGATGTAGGATTATACTATTTTTATTTGAATAAAAAAAAATCAATTTAATTTACCATTTTCATTTAATTTATTTAACTAATATTAAAAAACAAATTTAATTTACAAAATTTCTTTAATTTATTTAACTAATATTATAACATTTAATTTACAAATATCTTTTTAATTTATTTAACTAAGTTAAAAAAAATAATGAAAAATTAATTATGTTATTTTAAATGCTATTTGGTATGATCTGCCTCCAAAAAATTAATCATATTAAATTTATTTCATACATTAAAAGACGCATTTTTATTAAAAATATTTATTAAATTTTAAGTCATTTTCAAACATATTATATGTAGAGAACCTTTTAAAAATAAATGATGTGTTTTTTTCGAATGGATAATGGTCAAAAGTAATAAATTAATGTTCTATTTTGTGTATATTTTTTATATATTTTAATAAATTTTTAAGGATTTTTTAATATAAAAATTTTTAAGAAAATTTAAAAGGATTTTCAATTTTTTTAATAATTAAATTTGTCAAAATTAATTAAAATTTTAAACAAAAATAAAATCGAAATAAATTTAACCTTGATGGGGTGGAGGAACATGGTCACACTGGCCTTGAGCATGGGGACTAGACCTTTTCTTTCATTCACCTAAGCAACATGTGGTGTGGAGTTTGCATGCAACTTGGAGCATGTGGAAGCTTCGAGACAAGGGATGATAACTTTAGAAGTGGGTTGGTGAGTGTCATAATGATGTTGTTGGTGAGCTTGGTTATGGGCATACAAGAGGGTGGTGAAATCTATGAAGGGTCTGCACAAGTCATCAACCTGTGCATGCTCCTTCATCTTTGGTTCTCTGTATGAGAAATTTTTGAATGCAAGTGGAGTTGTTGGCGGTCAAGCATTCCATGTCTAGGATCCAAGTGAAGCCAAACATTAGAACCTGCACTGCCACTGGTTGAGTCCCGCGAGGAGGAAAAGCTTCTTGAATTGGGTAGTTGGTAAAGGATTTCTAATTTGGGGGTATGTCACAGATTCCTTAGTAAGTCTTCTAATCT
>APFE031175486.1:0-19543 GCA_000404065.3 Pinus taeda
ACAAATTAGAAAAATTATACATCCAAGTACCAGTGAATAGGCAACCAAACCCTCGTTGGAAATCAAGTCGATTATTAAAGAAATTGAAACAACAGTTACATATAATTTTCAATGAAATCTCAAAAACCAACTATCCTCTCAGAGCTGAGCTTCACACAGCATGGAGTAAAAGATATGTATATATAAACACTCATACATCCATTAAAATGTTCTGAAGGGCGCAGCCAGACTGAGTTCAGGAGAACCAGTGGCTCGCCGAGTAAATCCTTAAATAGAACAGGAGAGAACCTAACTATTAGAGGCATATCCATTTACAATATAACCATCATAATAAAGACCTGAAAGCCGCTCACAAGGTGTGAGCTCGTCACAGCAACCATGGAGTACTATAAGGACGGAGCCCAGGACAACGAGTTGTGGAGGGCTCCTTAGCCGGAAAGCAAATAATGAATCAAACTTCCATGAGAAACATGCAATAACCACCTGACAGAGAAAGAAAGAATCAAAACCCCGCACTCGACTCCTCATTACACCGCTAGATATCCTACAGAAGTCAGGCTCTTACTGGTGAATAATTCCTCCCGGGAATATTGGAGCTGTAGTTCCTTTCCGCCGCGCCGAGGTTATCATACCCTCTTCCACCACCAATGTGAATAACCATTAGTTCAGAGTAGAATCCATAGACTCTGTAAATGCTATTAACATACAAACAGCGATATGAGTGCGAATTTACCTGATAAAATGAGTGGTAATCAGATAGAACGCTGGAAAATCCGCATATTCTTCAGAGATAAGGAAAACGGTTCAACTCTAACATCAAAACGAGGTAAACATCTGAGTAGCAGACGCCGTGGTTTGGATGCCGCATAACAGAGTTCTCTAGAAGCGGCCTCCCTCTGTGAAATGAATAACATAAACCCTAACATGATGCTTGTAAGGTGGGCTCTTGAAAACATCCACCGTCCGATGGCAGGATTCAATCCCCATCGTTAAAGCTACCAAAATCCCGAGGATGGCAGAGTACTTGTCTGCTGTAATTAAGGATATATCTGTTCTCGAGTTTAGCAACCAGATCAAGGGTCGATAGAATTAAGGCAAGTCCACCTGTCCATGCCTCATGCAACCAGCAACCAGTAGGTAGGATCCGCCATGAGATACGGCAATGTAAATCGCATTGCATACGATTTTATCAAGCGCCAAGTTGGTAAGTCATTAATATATATATAAAGGTGCCTCGAGTAATGGAGAGAACGATATAATGAATGGTAACATTTGAAAGTACGCCGAGGGCGATGGGTCAACCCTCGCACCCAGAGTTAAAACTATGTGCAATGAAATAAAAAGAAATTTTTTTTGTACTCACTAATGTATTATTATTGTTGGAAAAGGGGTTGTGACATATGGTATCAGAGCCCAGTTAGAAAACTGAGGTGTCTGGGTAAGGATAGATTGATATAAGAGGAATAAAAAATAAAAATAAAAATAAAAATAAAAAAATTTATGAATTTTCCTTATCATTCTTTTCATTTTGATGGAATAAGTACAGGATCAGGAGTTCAGGAACTTGCAGAATGAGGAGAGCAGATAATACAACTCGACGACCTGTGATAGGACAAGGGATACCTGGTCCCGAAATTAATCCTGAACTATGGGTTCAGCTTGGGGAAGAGGCCAGAACTACAAATCAAGCCATTCTGGAAACCGTACAGGAACTTAAAAATGAAATGGCAAGGCTGCGGGAAGACAATGCTAGACTAATGATGGAACAAGAAAGAATATTGAAAAGTTTATCTGAACGACAGAATCAAGTACCAGTTAATCCTAGCATGGAGCAACAGAGGATGTCGGAAGAACAGAATCACCCTATGCCCCCTGAAGGCTCGGAGGAGCAGGAGGAGCGTTCTGATAATGTAATTGAACAACAAACTTCGAAAAGACAAAGTGTGGAACTATAAAGGGAATTTCGCAAAATTAAACCCCCACATTTTGATGGGGAACAAGAGGAAGCAGCTGAAGCATGGCTAATTAATATGAACAAGTATTTTCAGCTCTATGAATATGATCACAATCTTAAAGCTAGATTGGCTATTTTTCAGCTACAGGGAAAGGCCACCTTATGGTGGGAGGAAGTGAAGATTGTAAAAGGAGTTACTAAACAGACCATTACTTGGGATAACTTCCAAAAGTATTTTAAAGAGAGGTACCTAACTGAACGGTTCGACGATGAGAAGGCAAGAGAGTTCCATGATCTTCGTTTGGGGCAGCAGACTATGGATGAGTTCATCATCCGCTTTACTTCCCTGCTTCGCTATGTTCCATATATAAGAGAGGAAAAGGCAAAGGTACAAAGATTTGTAAGCAGTTTCCCGCCCTACATGCGAGAAAGGATTGAATTTGACAATCCAAAATCAATGGATGAGGTAATTCGGAAGGCCAGAATCTGTTATCAGCAAAGCAAACAAAAGGGAGAAGCAGCTGGCAAGAAATGGAATGAGAAAAAGGGCTTGAAGTTAATAGGAAACAGCAAAGGAAATCGCAGCAGTGGAAGTAAGGGGAATGGCAAGGGACTGAACAGCAGAATCCCAGTTAGAACCACATCCAAATTTAGGCCTAACAATGAATCTAAAGTCAGCGAACAGCAGGCACGCTTGGACAATGAAGGGACAACAAGACCCCAGGTGCAATGCTGGGGTTGTGGGGGACCCCACTACATCAAAACCTATCCACAGCGGAAGGGGATGGAACAGTTATCCCAGATTCACGAAGCTTCAATAGTCGGCGAAGTGGGACGCAGTGTACCTAGGATTAATGTGGCTTTGGAAGACCGTCAGGCGGAGTATCAGCCAACTATGGTCGAATTCGAAGGTAATATCTCAGACCTTACTGTATCTGTTTTAATTGATCCTGGGGCTACACTGAGTTATGTAAGCCCAAAAGTAGTGGAACGTTGTAATTTACAATCTGCTAAGTTTAAAAACCCATGGCTGGTGCAATTAGCTACGGGAGCCAAAAGACGAGTAATAGCTAAAATTAAGGACTGTTCTTTCACCATAGCTGGACAGACAGTAACGGCTAATTTAAATGTGCTCTCCCTTGGCTCCTATGACATTCTCATTGGTATGGACTGGCTGGAAAAACATTGGTCACTAGTGGACTGTAAGACCAAGATTATCTACTTTAGAGATCACCTTGGAAATAAAAAGGAGATGCAAGGAATTAAATGACCTGTGCAAGTGCGGCCAATAACAGCAAACCAACTTGTAAAATGTGTTCGAAAAGGATGCCAGGTCTATGCAATCCAGGTGGGTTATGCCGATTCTAAGGATAAAACAACCATTCTAAATAATATCCCTGTAATTCAAGAAGTCACAGATGTGTTTCCAGAAGAAATTCCTGGGTTGCCCCCAAAAAGGAACATAGATTTTACCATTGAGTTGGTTCCAGGAGCAGCACTAGTGTCACGGGCACTATATAGAATGAGTGTACCCGAACTGACAGAATTAAAAATGCAGCTGCAAGAGTTATTAGACAAGAATTATATACATCCTAGTGTGTCCCCGTGGGGAGCCCCAGTGCTGTTTGTTAAGAAGAAGGATGGAACCTTCTGGATGTGCATTGATTACCATCAGTTAAATAAGTTAACCATTAAGAATAAATATCCTTTACCACGGATCGACGAATTATTCGATCAGGTGAAAGGCATGACGGTGTTCTCTAAAATTGATCTGCGTTCTGGTTACCATCAAATCCGAATTAAGGATGAGGATATCGCTAAAACAGCTTTCAGAACTAGATACGGTCATTATGAATTTGTGGTCTTGCCATTCGGACTTACCAATGCCCCCGCAACGTTCATGTGCTTAATGAACAATATTTTTCACCAATATTTGGACAGATTTGTACTGATATTTATTGATGATATATTAGTATATTCTCGCACCATGGAGGAGCATCAGGAACATCTTAGAAGGGTGTTACAGACCCTTCGGGAACATCAACTATACGCAAAATTTAGTAAGTGTGATTTCTTTAAAGAAGAAATCCAATACTTGGGTCATGTAATTACCAAGGAAGGGATCACTGTGGACCAAGAGAAGATAAAGGCCATAATGGACTGGCCTGTACCGAAGGATGTGGCAGATGTTCGATCTTTTATGGGTCTGGCTGGATATTATAGAAGATTTGTAGAAGGTTTCTCTAGAGTTGCATTTCCCATTACCTCATTACAGAAAAAAGGGAAAACATTTCATTGGACCCCAAATTGTCAGAAAAGTTTTGAACAATTGAAGCACCTACTCACCACAGCCCCCATTTTGAGGATAGCTGATCTTGATAAGGATTACGTGGTGTGTACGGATGCGAGCAAAGGAGTAGGTGGAGTTTTAATGCAAGAAGGCAAGGTGGTCGCGTACGAGTCTCGGAAATTAAAGGAGCATGAACAGAAATACTCTGTTTATGATTTAGAATTGACTGCCGTCATCCATGCCTTAAAAATGTGGAGACATTATCTTGTGGGAAGGAAATTTTTGCTGCTCACTGATCATCATAGTTTAATCAATTATTTCAGCCAGCCTACCTTAAACGCTAGACAAGCACGGTGGGTGGATTTCCTGAGCGGCTTTGATTTTGAGATAAAACATCTGCAAGGGAAAGAAAACCGAGTGGCGGATGCCTTAAGTCGAAAAGTACAACATTTGTATGAAGTCTCCGTTAGTGGGTGGAAGAGCTCCATTTTGGAAATGGTTAAAGAAGCTTCAGGTCAAGATGTTAATTATCAGCAGTTAAAACTGCAGTTATAGCAATCTGCTCACTTGGCAAACCAACCAGATTATGAGCTAGATGATGCAGGAATGATACATTTTCAGCAAAGATTATATGTACCCAACCAAGATAAAATTAAAAATCTGATTATGGATGAATTTCATGTCAGCCATTATGCGGGACATCCGGGATATCAGAAAATAATTACTACCATCCGAAAAGATTATTTTTGGCCAGGAATGAAGAAGAACATTGCTGAGTATTTAGCACGGTGTCTAGAATGCCAGCAGATTAAAGCAGAACACCAGCAGCCATCGAGATTACTACAACCCTTACCCATTCCAGAATGGAAATGAGAAATCATTTCCATGGATTTCATCACAGGGTTACCTAAGACAAAGAGGAACAACGATTCCATTATGGTGGCAGTGGATAAACTAAGTAAAGCTGCACATTTTATACCGGTACAATCCACGTACAAAGCCACACAGATTGCTCATGTTTTTATGCAAAATGTGTTTAAGCTTCATCGACTTCCGAAAATGATAATTTCTGATCGCGATGTGAAGTTCACATCAGCCTTCTGGAGAACGCTATTCGCTGATTTAGGAAGCCAACTAAATTTCAGCACAGCATACCATCCTCAGACCGATGGACAAACAGAACGAGTAAACCAAGTGGTGGAAGATATGCTGCGGGCATACGTGATGCAACAACCCACACTGTGGGAAGAATATCTACATCTGGTAGAATTCGCGTATAATAATGGATATCACACCTCTACACAAATGAGCCCATTTGAGGTTATGTACGGTCGAAAATGACGAACACCCTCTAGCTGGGGAGGACCCGAGGATAAACTGAGCTTGGGACCTGAGATGCTTAAAGAAATGGAAGAAATGATGAAAAGATTACACGTGAATTTGAAGGCTGCTCAAGACAGACAGAAAATTTTTGCTGATCGGAAAAGAAGATTTAAGGAGTACCAAGTTAGGGATCACGTGTATATTAGAATTCAAACTAAAAGGAGTACCTTACAATGGAGCGGGTGTGCCAAATTGGTACCCCGATACTGTGGACCCTTCCAGATCCTGGCTAGGATTCGACCAGTGGCATATGAGCTTACCTTGCCGAGCCACATCAGAGTCCACAATGTGTTCCATGTTTCAATACTGAAGAAATATGTCTATGACCCTAAGCATGTGATCCAATGGCAGGACATTCAGGTAATAACTATTGCTGCAGTAAGACTGTTGGAATTGATATTGGAAGAAAAACTAACTTTGGGAATTGTGCAATGCAGGTTGAACCGGAAGGAGAGGTTCTGGTCGAACCTCTGAACATCCTCGACCGGAGAGAAGTGCAGCTGCAGAAACGAGTTATTACCCAAGTTAAGGTCCAATGGCGACACTATGGACCTGAGGAAGCCACTTGGGAAGATGAAGAATTAATGAAAAGAACTTATCCAGCTCTGTTCGTAGCTGAAAGACACCGAGACGGTGTCAAATCTCAGGGGGAGGAGATGTGATGACCGGATAATTTATGTGGATAAATCCTCTGTTTTTACCATTGTAGGTAAAATGTGGAACAGAGATTATTATTTTCTTTATGAAATGATGAGAGTGTCATTAATTTCAAAACTGAATTTGAATTGAGTTAATTACATATAGTAACTTTAGATGAGGAAGTTATTCTCTTTTCTTGCCAGACTGTTGTTTTTTTAAAAGAAAATAAAATTGTATATATATATTAATAAACAGTTGCCAACAAGGGGACAAAACCCTAACTGTTTTTCATCCTCCCATAGAAAGATGGGAAAAGGAAAGGCCCGGGCTGTTAGGGAACGGACGGGGGAAAAACAAAAGAAAAGGCAGAAGCAGGAAAGAGACAGTGCTAAGTCTGGTGAGGACCAGATTAGCACAGGCACATGTGGTGCGTTATATTTGCCGAAGGTAGAGGCCTGCCAAATGAGCTTGGGGGGAGATTAGTTTGGATTGACTAATCTCGTGGGTGGGAGAAAAGCAAGCAACAAAAACAATTTTCTCCAATCTGGAGAAGGATCGGAGACCATACGAGTGACAGTGCAGGTAAGTACAATTACAGTTTTATATTTACAAGAAAATTTTATACTCTTCAAATAACAGATAGCTGTAAATTGAAAGCATAACACTCTGACGATAAGTCCCAATATATTAGCAGGAGAATAATTACATTCTGTTGAGATGGAAAGGACTATTTATTATAGTTCGAATGAACTGAAGTTATTTATATAACTTGAACAAAGGACTGTTTATTATAGTTTTACAGAACTTAAGTTATTTATATAACTTGAATAGAGGACTGTTTATTTATAGTTCGAATGAATCTGAGTTATTAATCAACCTGAACAGAGAGTTGTATGGGAGGCTTTAGGAATCCGTTTAATAACCGAAACCCTCCCTTAAAAGACAGACCGCAAATTGAAGGGGATAGTAATTTCCTTATACAAGAGAATGGAAGGTCTTAATAACTTATACCTGTAATGAAATAAAAGAATGATACTAAAACAACTGAGTAAAACAGTGAATAAATAATGGCAGGATTTATAGGTTCTGGGTGAGAACCATTTCCTCATACAGTAATAAAATCCATTAGAGATCATATACTATAAAAGAGGCCTTACTTCCTCCTCTGCAATAGTAAAAACATAGTGAAAATATACAACAGCATTGTGAAGTAAAAAGCCATTACCAAAAGACATTCTCATGCATACACCCTTAGGTATAGGGTCAAGATTTATTTGAAATGAAACTGGAAAAAGAAAACTCATATACATTTCAAAGAACATGTCAATGAACCTAGGAGAAATAGCATTCGAAAGATATGTAATTGAAATAGTTAAGTAGCTTCATTCAACATAGTTCCGCGAATATGTAAATGGAATTATTGGGGGCAGACCCATAAAAATAATATGACAGTAAAACCAAGAAACGGAAAACACTGTCATTTATACAAAAGCAATTCCTGAGGGCCGAGCGCATTTGAGAAATAAAGCCCGAGTTTATATATATATATATATATATATAACTATACCGACAAATTGGAAAAATTATACATCCAAGTACTAGTGAATAGGCAACCAAACCCTCGTTGGAAATCAAGCCGATTATTAAAGAAATTGAAACAACAGTTACATATAATTGTCAAAGAAATCTCAAAAACCAACTATTTTCTCAGAGCTGAGCTTAGCATGGAGTAAAAGATATGTATATATAAACACTCATACATCCATTAAAATGTTCTGAAGGGCGCAGCCAGACTGAGTTCAGGAGAACCAGTGGCTCGCCCAGTAAATCCTTAAACAGAACAGGAGAGAACCTAACTATCTGAGGCATATCCATTTACAATATAACCATCATAATAAAGACCCGAAAGCCGCTCACAATGTGTGACGTCGTCACAACAACCATGGAGTACTATAAGGACGGAGCCCAGGACAACTAGTTGTGGAGGGCTCCTTAGCCGGAAAGAAAATAATGAATCAAACTTCCATGAGAAACACGCAATAACCACCTGACACAGAAAGAAAGAATTAAAACCTGGCACTGGACTCCTCACACCGCTAGATATCCTACAGAAGTCAGGCTCTTACGGGTGAATAATTCCTCCCTGGAATATTGGAGCTGTAGTTCCTTTCCGCCGCGCCGAGGTTATCACACCCTGTTCCACAACCAATGTGAATAACCATTAGTTCAGAGTAGAATCCATAGACTCTGTAAATGCTATTAACATACAAACAACGATATGAGTGGTAATCAGATAGAACGCATCCGCATAACCTCCAGAGATAATGAAAACGATTCAACTCTAACATCAAAACGAGGTAAACATCTGAGTAGCAGATTCCGTAGTTTGGATGCCGCATAACAGAGTTCTTCGGAAGTGGCCTCCCTCTGTGAAATGAATAACATAAACCCTAACATGATGCTTGTAAGGTGGGCTCGGGAAAACATCCACTGTCGGATGGCAGGATTCAATCCCCATAGTTAAAGCTACCAAAATCCCGAGGATGGCAAAGTACTTGTCTGCTGTAATTAAGGATATATCTGTTCTCGAGTTTAGCAACCAGATCAAGGATCGATAGAATTAAGGCAGGTCCACCTGTCCATGCCTCATGCAACTAGCAACCATTAGGTAGGATCCTCCATGAGATATGGCAATGTAAATAGCATTGCATACGATTTTATCAAGCGCCAAGTTGGTAAGTCATTAATGTATATATAAAGGTGCCTCTAGTAATGGAGAGAACGATATAAAGAATGGTAACATTTGAAAGTACGCCAAGGGCGATGGGTCAACCCTCGCACCCGGAGTTAAATCTATCTGCAATGAAATAAAAAGAATTTTTTTTTTGTACTCAGTAATGTATTATTATTGTTGGAAAAAAGGGTTGTGACACCTACAAATGGTGTAGAAACACTAAAAGAAGAGAGAACAAAAGAAGGGTAAGGATGAAAAGAAGTGTTCTGACCATGGTAAGTAAAATCTTAGCCATATGGCATGCCTCAATTATATGAAGAAGAGATATTATGAAAAGTAGTGCCCATATAAGAAGAAATGAAGAAATGGAAGGGGAAGCAATTTCAGATTTAGCTTGCAATGAGTGCAAAATTTATTCATAGAATCTAGTGGATGAGTGAGCATCCACAATTTAACAAAAAAAAATAAAACATTTTCAATGGTTTCTTTCTTGTGAAACAACACCATGTGTCATGTTGGTTGGTATGTGGAGATGAGAGCAATTTGACAGATGACCTTCAATAGGGAGATGACATGACCTTCAAAATTAAAACTCACTTATGGAGGCTGTGTGATGATAGTAAATTATAAAATGTGATACTTTTGATATAGTAAGATGGGAGTCTCTAATTCACAATTAAATTTTTTGTGTTAGACATTAAAGAAAAAAACCAGATATGTCTAATAACAGGTGATACAATACAAATAAGACTACTACCTGACACCATCGATAATCAACTTATTAATTTTCAATTATCCATAAAACATAATTTATATATATTTGCATTCTTTCACTATTTTATATATCAATTACTGTACATTACTCTTACTCTTACTCGAATTATTAGAAATAATATAAGCTCAAATCATTAAAAAGAATATAAACATCCCAATATGAACCATTTTACTCACATGAATTTAATTCCAACATCCTATCTTCAGATTTGGTATATACTTTACTGAAACCAAATAATAAAACATAAACAAAGAAGTCCAAAACACGAGTTCAGAAGACTGTAAATGTTATAAATAGGCTGCAACGCAAACCACTGGTCTGCCCGCTTGTTAAGTACATATAATAAGCCTGGGATGAGCTGAATCTGAAAGTCCCTGATGCCTCTAAGAACCCAATGTCTGATTCCAAGGCAGACAATTGGGAATGGAGCACTGGGATTTACATTACGGACCATTTTCAGCACTGGGTTTTAGGAACTGAGAGGTATGGCACGTTTAATTTTCTCTATTAGAGTGTTGTTGTTTCTTGAAAGTTGCTCCTAAAGTGTAGACTAGACATACTTGCATGAGCAATGAAAAGATAGTGGTTTGTTAACTAATTATGATTATCAAATTTAGAGATCCACACTCTACTATAATTAGGAATATCAATGATGAGGAGTTGGTGACCATTACGGAAACCTTTTGCACGAGGAACATGTGCTAGGAAACACTTACTAGTTGTTGAGAAGCTTTAGGATGCATTCATCTAGGAAGAAACAAGGCATGAAAGGGTGCAAAGAAAAATTGATGAAGTTCAAGACTTACAAATGGTGTAGAAACACTAAAAGAAGAGAGAATGGAAGAAGGCTAAGGATGAAAAGAAGTGTTCTTCTCACCATGGTAACTAAAATATTAGCCATATGGCATGCCTCAATTATATGAAGAAGACACATTATGAAAAGTAGTGCCCATATAAGAAGAAATGAAGAAATGGAAAGGAGAGCAATATCAGATTTAGCTTGCAATGAGTGCAAAATTTATTCATAGAATCTAGTGGATGAGTGAGCATCCACAATTTAACAAAAAAAAAAAACATTCTCAATGGTTTCTTTCGTGTGAAACAACACCATGTGTCATGTTGGTTGGTATGTGGAGATGAGAGCAATTTGACAGATGACCTTCAATAGGGAGATGACATGACCTTCAAAATCAAAACTCACTTATGGAAGCTGTGTGATGACAATGAATGATAAAACCTGATGCTTTTGATACAGTTAGATGGGAGTCTCTAATTCACAATTAAATTTTTTGTGTTAGACATTAAAGAAAAAACCAGATATCTCTGATAACAAGTGATACAATACAGATAAGACTACTAACTTTGATACCATCAACTATCAATTTATTAATTTTCAATTATCTATAAAACATAATTTATATATATTTGCATTCTATAATATATCAATTACTGTACATTACTCTTAAACTCAAATCATTAAAAAGAATATAAACATCCCGATATGAACCATTTTACCACAAATGAATTTAATTCCAACATCCTATATTCAGATTTGGTATATACTTTACTGAAACCAAATAATAAAACATAAACAAAGAAGTCCAAAACACGAGTTCAGAAGACTGTAAATGTTATAAATAGGCTGCAACACAAACCACTAGTCTGCCTGCTTTTTATGTACATATAATAAGCCTGGGATGAGCCGAATCTGAAATTCCCTGATGCCTCTAACAACCCAACGTAATAAGCCTGGGATGAGCTGAATCTGAAATTCCCTGATGGCTCTAACAACCCAACGTCTGATTCCAAGGCAGACAATTCGAAATGGAGCACTGGGTTTTACATTACGGTCCATTTTCAGCACTGGGTTTTAGGAACTAAGAGTAACCTTTTGATAAGTCAGGCTTTGGTGAATATAAATGTTTTACCTTACTGTTTATATTCCCACCAAATAATAAAACAGGCTGTTCTGTACACGGCTTTACTTTCATCCCTGACATTTTCTGGCTAGTGTCCACTTTTACAAAACACGAGTGATCCGGAAAGTCGAGTTTCACTTTCTCGCCTATGATCTTTTTAGCCTCTGCATCATACGCCTTGGCGGCCTCCTCTGTCGTATTAAGCGTTCCAAGCCAAACCACAATGCCCTTTCTTGGATCTCGAATCTCCGCAGCCCATTTTCCCTTTGGACGCAGCTTTTCGAAATCCTTCAGAGGAGGAATCGCTTCATTTTCAGCACGTTCAAAACCCAACCAGAGGCAAAATAACATAAAAAGAAAACCCTGCGAAGCAATAGCAATTTCTTAAAGAATGCCCCCACAGAATGCAAAGCAACCGCCTGATGAAGAAATACTGATTAGTCACAATGAAATACAGGCAAGTGGCATCACTGTCTCGCACTCTATCTTCAAGCTGCGTGGAGGGGCGACGGAACTTTGCACACAAATCCTCAGGAGCTTTGAACTCTGCCAAATCGAACTGGTCGTCTAGTTTTTCTGGTGATGTTTGACAGTGGATCACCAGTTTTCCATTGTGCAGACTGATGGAAACAACATAACATCCATTCTCGCAGTTTCCGGGCTTCATTATATCGTATGTTGTTTCCATCGGTCTGCACAATGCAAAACTGGTGATCCACTATGAAACATCACCAGAAAAACGAGACGACGAGTTGGATTTGGCAGAGTTCAAAGCTCCGAGGAAGATTTGTGTGCAAACTTCCGTCGCCCCTCCATGCAGCTTGAAGATAAAGAGTGCTGGAAAGTGATGCCACTGACACCTGTATTGGTCGCTTACCCCACAGAATGCAAAGCAACCGCATGATCAGTCACAATGAAATATTGGCTCCGCTTCTGCTAAAGCTAAGCTTATATAAGGAGGAAGAGGGCGAAGAATGACATATTTCATAATTAAATGGTTTATTATTTATTTATATTTATTAATTGCAAAACCACTACACGACAAGGAAATGAAACAAAATCACGGATTCTACGGAAGAGTATAATTGATATTCTATATCTCTACCAGTAAGGTTTTGTTAAAAATATTATAAAATAAAATATTTTTATTTTATATGAATTAGGGTTTGAGTTTAGTGGTATTGGTCTATAGTATTGTAACAAACTTTAAATAATAAAATATTTTAATTTTAAATGAATTATGGTTTTCTGGCAAGTGGTATTGATAAGCTACAGCATTGGACCATAGTATTGTAACAAATCCTAAATTATAAAATATTTTAATTTTAAATGAATTGTGGTTTTAGTGCAAGTGGTATTGACAAGCTACGGTATTGGACCATAGTATTGTAACAAACCTAAATTAATATAAGACTTGGGAAAACAAAATTTAAGACTTTTTATTTTTTAATATAATTTTTATATTTGAAAAAATCAATTTAAAACCACATAAAAATAGTCATCAACCAATTATAAATGGAATTTTCTTAGGATTTGGAGTTTTCCGAGGATTTATGGCGGAAATCCTAGAACAAAAATTATTGCAGATCTTGATTTGTGTTGTTTAAACTTGTTTTTGACTACATATATGGATTCAACACCTTGGTAAACCCACCAAACACATCAAATATGAAGAGTTCACATGTCAAACTTGCAATTTCAATAAATCCCTACAGGATTCTAGATAAACTAGATGGGAAAACTTTCCAAAAAGTCACACTGAAAAAATACTTGATTAGGAAAAAATAATTTAACCTTTAAAAAATTAATAATTAATAATTAATTTTTAATTTTAAAAATATTCAATTTAATATTTTTTTTTTCCAAAACTTTAATTCACTTCATAGAATCTATCTAAATATTTTAAAAGTAATTTAAAATCAAGGTTTCTTAGCCAAAATTAAAAATTATAATATTTGCCACGTATAATAAAGCTTTGCTACTCTAAATTATACCTTGAATGATAATAAATTCACTAGGTTCTATTCCATGGATTGGACAAATGAATGATAATAAACTCACTAGGTTCTATTCCATGGATTGGACAAATGAACATTACACTCATTGTTTCAAGCCTAAATGCATGAGTTCACTTTATGAGGAGATATCCGCACAATAAAATATAAGCTAACTTATATCTTTGTTATAAGTGATTAATGACAACAAATTATCACTTCAAGTATTGGGTTGTGTGTTCAACCTTAGTCTCTTACATTATTCCTTGCACTTCTTCTTTTTTCCTTTTTTTTTGAGAAAAGAAAAAACCAACATGATTTTGAATTTCATTAATCACCATGTCTAGTAAAGTGACTTTAACATAATAGAAAAACACATATTCTAGATTTTGAAATCTATCCCTATAGAAGTCTTTACAAAATATGCATATGATAATAACTATTATTAAAAGTGTATGACTTCAACTAAACATGGAAACTTGTAGATCAACATCAATTATGTGGAACTCAAGTAGACAAAAATTTTCCACTCCTTTGAAGATTGTCATTTACTATATGCAGAGAAATTGGTCTCCCCTTGTTGATACCTATGCCCCATCTTATAGAGAGCATCAACAATACTATTTTGTTCCTTGTATATATGAGAAAAATTCACCCCACTCAAATGTCCAATCAATATCCTAATTTGTTCATCGAGTTACAACCATGAAATTAATGTAGGTGGATAGACTTTAAATTTGGTGACTATTTCCACAACCAATTTTTTTTTACTTATTGATCACAGAATAAAGGTCTTACATATCGGTGTAAGAGAGTCTTACATATTGATGGTATTTCAATATTTCCATTATTCCTATTTCATGTGGTATTATGCCATTCTAATTTGGATTAAGATCACAACCATCATTGTTATGTGAGTGAATGGGTGGAAATTCAATAATGCTAATATGTTGCAGTTTAGGTTGGAATGGAAATAAATGTGGTTGAGTGTTAGGGTCCCATAAAAATAAATGTTTAGCTTATGCAGGTTTCCCAAACTCATATGAATCTACACGAAAATGAACTTTTTCCTTCTCCTATCTCTTCAAATTATATAACAAGGTTCATTCCCCATCCTCTTATAGGACCATGTGAGTTGTAACTCTAGAAGCTCATCTAACATTAATCATAATATATAAATTGCAATCCATTCATCATGTAGATTAATATCAACATCTAGAATTGAAATGAGTTGAATCGATGTGATGGACCAAAACACTTTTAAATATTTATCTTGTTTTATCATGGTTGGTTGTGTATGAAAAATAGGATGGTGGGTGTACAAGTAAATGCAAGGACTACCCAAAAGGAGGGAAAGGAGAATCAACATATACAAGTTTTCTAAGGTTGGGCCCTAACCCAAGAGCTTCAACCCTCTGAGTCAACTCAATGCTGGATCAAAACAGAGCTTCTCATTATCATTCAAAAAGTGTCAAATACATCATAAAATCATTGTCAAATATGCTTCATCTTAATGGCCTCTTGGCTACAATAAAACTTTGAATCCTAATGAGTCGCTTAGGTTACTTATTTATACAAAAAAGGAGCTGCTAAAAGCTCCCTATAAAATAGGGATATTTCGCACCCTAACTAGAGAATAGGTGGGTCTAACTCTTCCTTGACTTGCAATGACTTGGTTGCTAATCAACTAGTCTTGCCTCGTTGCCAATGACACCGAGTTGATCAGATAGAGTGGGAGATATTCAACTGATTGGAGGAGTTAAGGAGGGAGGCCACCTCATAAAATCTCTCTTTCTTGTCTATTTTGAGTTCTTGCACTCAAAATTGCTCCAATTCCTACACTTACACCAGGTTACATAGTAACACATCTTTACTCGTCACACTAAGCATAAAATACAAATTTTGTAGATAAATGTGACAAAAATATAATTTAATAAGCTAGAGAATGGCATTGTGACCCATATAGTAATACCTATTGATGAGCCTCATCATCTAGCAACAAAAAACAAGGTCTATATCATCCCTTACTTGTACCCTCTCATCCATGGGAATGCATTTCCACCGAATTTGTGGGAGGTTTACCAACAACCAAGAAGGGACATGACTACCTATTTGTGGTAGTTGATAGGTTCAACAAGATCAGTGTTTTGGTGCCTTGTACAAAGACCATCAATGCCATGATGAGAAAAGTTGTTCTTTAAACAAGTCTATGTGCAGGGAGAGTTTTTTCAGATAGGGACACAAGATTTCTCAGTGCATTTTGGACTACATTGAGGGAGAATATGGAAATGAAGTTGAAGAGGTCTACAACATTCCATCCAGAAAAACAGGAGTCAATAGGATATTAGCGCATTTTTTGATGGGTTACAATAAAAAAACATCAAAAGACCTAGGATGAAAATTTGGTATATATACAACACTCTTTAACAAAGTAATCAACACTTCTACTAGTAAGTCCCCATTTGAAACTTTCTTTGGATATTTACCACCTTCTCCTTTGGATATTGCATATGGGTAGCAAGGAAGAGTAAGGGAGGATCTTACAAGAGATGTCTTGAGGGTTGAAAAATATGTTGAAAAGATTAGACATATCCATATACATGTATATGAGACATTGTAGAAGTCCCAAGAAAAATATAAGGTCACTCATGACTAGCACAGAATAAACAATTTGTTTAAGGTGGGAGACTCAATATGATACAATTGAAAAAGAGAGGCTACAACATCCTCAAAACAATATCTAGGCTCTACCATATGGTCCCTTTGAGATACTTGAAAAGGTGGGAGATAACACTTGGAGATTCATTTTGACCCCATACATGTGTATTTACTCAATTGTGAATGCAAGGAATATGAAACTCTATGCTTTACATGTTAAATCATGAAGATCCATGTTTGAAGCATTCCAAGAGTATTTTAAGGCATCAAACCACATTTTTTGGGGGTAAATACTAAAGATGTCACTTTAGCAATGCACCTTTTTGTGTATTCTACACATAGATACCTTTTCAACTCCTCAAGAATCACCTCAACCAAAGTTTGTACACAAAAGCCATAATTCTAGAGGATTTCATGCCAACCTTGAATATTTATGGAAAAGGGGATAGCCACATGATCAAGATGAAGAAGACTCTAAAATATTTCATAATGTAACTTTGTTTAAGAGTTGAGGGAGTCAAACATAACCACTAGTAGGTTATTAAGTAGTGTTATTAATTCTAGAGGATTTCATGCCAACCCTGAATATTTATGGAAAAGGGGATAGCCACATGATCACGATGAAGAAGACTCTAGAATATTTCATAATGTAACTTTGTTTAAGAGTTGAGGGAGTCAAACATAACCACTAGTAGGTTATTAAGTAGTGTTATTAACGAGGGGCTAGGAGGAAAATAGTTTTTATTCCTTGGAATGCATTTTGTTCCATAGATGAATAGAGAGAGGGATAGGGAAAGAGAACAGAAGGAGGTTTTGTGCACTATAGCAGCCCGAAGGCCATATGCCTTACTTCTTTGTACTTGCATCCATTTCCTAGTGAGAGAAAGAGAGCAGAACGACCTCAAGTTCCAACTTGGTTTTCTCCCAAAAGAGCTTCTCAAGTCACATCTTGTGTCAACTCGTGGTTTGTGAGATTTTAATTCATTGTTCTCTATTTTCTACATAATCTTAGTTTTCATGTATACACAATAAACAATAATTTACAAATCTAAAAATCTAAAAATTATTAAATGCTCATAGCATAGATTTCATATTTTTAAGAATAATTTTTAGGTTTCTTGTGACAAACTACCCAGTCACAACAAACCACCAACTACCAGCTGAATTTACAAATAAGGATGTATTGAGAATTTTACCCAGTTCTATTTACAATAAATACAAGTCATAGAAATCATGTTTTGCAATGCAACTAGACATAAGTTTAAACATACCTTGATGTTCTAGGGATCAAAGGCCCTAGCCTTCGATGAAACGTCCTCATATTTTCTCTAGAAACAACAAAAGTCTTCGCCTCTTCATCTCCACCTTTAGGAAATACAAAACTATCCACCCATCATTGGTAGTGGTTCCCAATAGCATATACTGATAATTTGGATCTGAACTCCAATTAGCAATACCATTTCTCCTTAAACCATCCTACATGTTTCCTTTTCAAATGTAGTAGTTACACCTACATGGCTCACCCTACTTATAGATACCAGGTTTCTGGCTAGCCCTTAAATGTGTAGAACACAAAGGATTGTTCTAAAGCTTCCATCTTTGAGCATCAAAATTAAGTTTATTTGTCTTATGATCTTGGTTGTCCACTCATTTCCAAGGAAAACATCACCTCCATCATACCTTTCATATTCACAAAACTACTTCCTATGTGGAGTCATATGAAAGGAGGCACCTAAGTCGACCATATGTCATGATCTGCATGTGTGCTGGAAGAAGCTAAACACACACCCCCTCCTTCCTTTAAGGAGGTTTTATCTTCTTTGGAGGAACCATCATTATATCCCTTCCCTCTCTCAAAGATTTTAGATCTATAATTCTTCATGAAATTCTCTTATGTTCCAACACACCTTTACAAATTTTCCTGGAGATTTACATTACCTCTAGATTTAGATCTTGCACTTCAGGACTTATTATTATTTCTACCCTAGGAACACCCTTATATATAAAGCATATGTACTCTAATTTTCTATGTTTTTCTGCCTTATCTCCTCCAACAATAGGGATGAGACCACATCATCAAAACATAAAGTAGTTACATTACTATCTCTAGCTATAACCAAACTAACCCATGAGTCTGATAAAGAGCATGATAAATTGATATGCTTATCTTCATCAAAATAGAAATTTATGGACTTACCATGGTGCTGAAGGCATTTGGATGGCCCATCACCGAGTCCCCATCATTCATCTTTGGGTTGCACAACTTATTCCACAAGAACAATTTGTTTACCACAAACTTAGAATAATACAAGGCCCCCAACTTGTTTTATAATTTCTTCATTGTAGCTTCTCCTAAAACATTTAGTAATGATAAATCTGAGAGACACAATTGTATTGTACTCTTTCCCTTCCAGTCCAACTTGATTTATTCTTCTTTAGACATCTCTATCAATGTCTTATCTAAATCTACAATGATCCACTAATATTTGTCTACAGAAAGATGGAGTTTCCACAACTCAAAAATTTGCCCATTAAATTTCTCTGTGAACCAATCACTATTATTTTCTAACACAAAAATCACCAACCATAGCAACAAGATTTATAGTGGACCCAAAATAATCTAACCCTTTGCCATAAAGGTGTCTGGGTGAAGCAAATAACCATTCTGATACCAAGTGCAAGTTTTAAATCTGATATAATAATGCAATACATAGAAAGATTTTTAATAAACACAAAATGAAAACAATGGCAATTACTTATTACACAGATTTACTTTGGAAACCCAAACTAAGAAAACCAACTAATTGTTTAGAGTAGCACATCCAACTAATTGTGGTTGAATTATATTACAACCACAATTTGTTAACTGGAATTATAAAACCATGGCAAAACTATCATGTGTCACAAAACCACTAAAAGTGAAAAGTGTGTGCCAAAAATCACCAGAAAGTTATGTTCAAATAAATGCCCTGCCCCCCCGGCCTAAAAAAAAAAAAATGAAGCATGTGACCATCCCCCACCCTTGTGTACTAGCCACATATGGATCAAGTGTGAGGCTGGTTTTGCAAATAATATAACACATACTCAATAGAAGCTTCCAACTTCACCCGTTGAAAGTACAAGTTACAAATGCTAAGGGATGAAGGAGGTTTGTACAGAATACTAAGGGACAAATATAGTGTCTATTGATCCTTTGA
>APFE031175507.1:0-11691 GCA_000404065.3 Pinus taeda
AACAGATACTTTATCTTATATTTACTTAATCAACACAATCATATATGTTCACGCATCATATAACACTAAAATTGCAATTCATACCCAATATAATCAATGCATAAAAACTGGAAATAGATACACAAAGTTGATGCGAAAACTTCTCTTTATTAATGCCTCAACGGTTATAGACTCAACTCACCCTGCACACTCAGCTGTAGGGGTCTGCGCACTCAGCTGCAGACTACTAGGCTTCTGCGCACTCAGCTGAAAAGCCTTCTCCTACTCTACGACCCAAAGACTTGACTTATACTTCAGATAAGACTCAATTCTTCATCCTTCATTATTTTTTTCCTTTTACAACTCAGAACCTCACTCTATTTATACAATCTCTAAAGCCAACATTACATTACAAAATTGAGGGTGGACAACCCTATGACTCATTTACAGACTTCGCACTCCACGCCCACAAAATGTGGAGTCTTTACATCAGATTTACAACTTTTAACCAAAAATCGGGGCTTTAAGCCCCAAAACTTTCCTTGGGGGATCCTGCGCCCAACAGGCCCCCAAGACAAACATCGTGACTCACCCTTGAGTCACTCTATCGGTGTGGAGATCTTCGTGCAAAGACCACCCAACTCTACCTGGACCGCTGCAAGATCGACAATGCACTAAGCAGTTGCCTGTTGTACTTCCTGGACGTGTTGTTTAGAGACTACTATAGTTGAACTGCTACCCTGCACGTGTTTCTGCGTTATCTGCATCTATGCGAGCTTGGCTTCAATAGAGGCTGTAATGACGAACACCTCATCGATCCATGGTTGTACGCACACCTTCAAGAAAACTTCTTTATGTCGTGCAACGACTACCTGCTCCTTGAGCACTTTTGCCTGTTGCATCCCCATGAGCCTCTATGTAAGGGCCACCGTCTGCGCGGTCCCTTTTATTTCGCTGTACTGTTGCTACAGCTTGGGCACCTCTGTTTCTAGGTGCTGTATGTTCGGGTTCTCTTGCAGAGTGGTGAGCACCTTGAATGACTCCAAATAGTTTGGTGCAGTCCTTCACAGCACTGTTGATCTCCGCTATTCTGCTCTAATGGCATTGGCACGTTGTTCCTTCACCTCAGGTAGAGTTGAAGGTTGTGCCTTCAATTGCAGCTCAGATATCTGAAGGTTCATCTCCAGCTGAACCTTAGCCATCTCTTCTTTCGCCTCACACACCCCTGTTGCTAGTCTCCGGATGCGTGCCTCTGCTGGTGCTTCTGCTGGGATGGCCAATTCAAGGACCATCTGGCAGGCTTCTTCAACCACTTGCACTAGCTGCCTATTCTATGCCACAACATCATTGTGCTGTAGGCTCAGTTGTTCCATATTAATCCATTGCTTTCTCATCACTTGGAGCGCGCGACTCTCCCTGGCCCGCAGTTCCGTAGTTGCTCCGTGCTATAGAACATAGAGCGTCTCCCAAGGGAGAGTAGCCATGTTCATCCCAACTCCCTTTAGTGCACTAACCGTAGGCCTATCGGCCTTATTTTCTGTAACTAGTGCACCCTCTGGAAGCACTATGGTGTTGTTCATGCGGGCACGCAGCGTTTCCTCAGCCGCAGTCGTGCCTACTACGAGGCTGGTTGATAGAGTACCAGCCTAAGGAGTGCACACCTACAACTCCTATATCTGTTTCTGGAGGGCCCCCAACACCATCTGTTTTTCCTTCGCAAACTGCTGGAGGGCCTCTACGGTGACGTCCCGCACCGTCTCCCCTATGTCATGAAGATCCCCTTTAGTGAGGGTGATCGGGTCGAAAGAAGTCTCGGGTGCTGTCACTTCAGCTGTGTTGATGTTGTCTGTGGGTCCACGCCACTTTCCTCTGTTTTTGTATCATGTTCAGGCGAAGGAAACTTCTGGGCCTTACGCTCCTTCTCTACTGCATTTTGTTGTCCTTCTGCTGCCTTCACAGTGTCCCTCGCGTCATGCACCTTTGCTCCTGCTACTTCGTTCTGTCTCTTCTCTACCAACTGCGCCATTCACAATTTTTCCTCCTCCTTCTTCCTTTGTGCCACAGATTTCTCTGATTCCACCACAGAGCTGGATGGAGCATGCCACTCCGGCGGCCATGATTCAAGCACGGTGAATATTACATTGTCCATGGCCAGGTAAGGGAGCTTGTTTCCTTTCTTCGCGGGGTCCTTGCGCGCCATGATATACACATGATGGAAGTCTGCCTTGAACTTCGCGAAGCTCTGTAGAATATTGTAGACAGTAGGTGATAACCACGGCTTGTGGTTAATCCCCATTCTGATGTTCATCTCCATGAAAACCCATAATATCTTGTTGTCTCTAATCCTCTACCCATCTTTAGTTGCCCGCAGCGAACCGTACTTCACTGCCTTCAGAAGATCCTTTGCAATTGTAGGGAACTGGCTATCCTCAGGCAATTCCTAAGCCACCGGCACTATGGATAGTAGAATCCATGCATAGTTGTAAGTCTTCCCCTCTTCCTATGCCTCGCGGCATTTTTCTAGGAATTCTCGGCACAAATAATCTGCCTAGTTAAACTGGACTCCCTCTGCGCACTGCGCGGCAAGTGCAACCACCGACACAGGCACCTCATTCGCGTGACACTTCCACATAACCTTCCCAGCTAGTATCTGTGTCATGACTCTGACGCAGTGCTGTTGATACTGGAGATCGCGTATCCTCTCTTTTCTTCTCCAGCTTGAACTTTTTCTTCATGGCCTTCGCGATGGCCAAATCATCACTTTTACCCTTGGATATGTTCGTTGGATCCTCCCCTTTGCAAGGGAGCTAGGTAATTCTGTGAATCAGATGATCCGTGATGGGGATGGGCTCCTTCAGCTACAAACACCCATCATGCACCAAGTAGAGCAGCTCCCTGATGACAAAGATAGTCACTGGGGCACGATGGTAATGCGGCACCTAGAGCAGGTTTAACAACCTTGCTTTCTCTACTCCTCGCAACCACTTGTGTGGCTCCAATTCTATGACTCCCACTGCTGTATTTTTCTTTGGCCACATTAGCTGCGTGGTTGCCAAATGTGGGAATTTCTCGTGGTCTGCGAGATCCCAGTCTTCAAATTTTAGAACCGGCACCCGTCCCAAATTCACTCCATCAAAATCGACATCATCGGGTAGCAGCGAAGTCTGCAGAGAGATCTTGCTCTCGTCTAGGTCCTTGGGCACCCGTGCTTTCCCCTTCCGCAGAGGAACATACACGGGCAACCTAGTCGGAGGGTCCATGCCCTGGATTTCTTCCTCCATTTCTTTGTCCTCCTCCTCTACCAGGATTTCTTCGAAGTCTTCTTCCTCCTCATCGGCTTCCCAATTGATTGCCTTCCCGTTTTCTTCCATGGTGAGCCTCATCCTTAACAGATTCTTAGGGGACATGCGCACCGATACCATAGGCTGCTTATCTTTCTTGGGTCTTGGTGTGCGCAATGATTTAGGGATTTCTGCGACTATCCTGGTGCTTTCTGGGGCATCTCCTATCATTATGGCCTGTGCAGCCTCTTCAACAGTCATCTCTCTGATATCCATGGCTTCTTCAGACGCTGCCATATTGTTGTTCCACAAATCTCTCAACGGCTCAGGTAAGTGCTCAAACAACACCTTTTGAATTCGAATTCGATTTCCCCCCCAAATCCAGTCCATTAATGCTCCCTTGGCGACATATCTTCCCAAACCCAACCTATAAAGTTCGCCTTAAATTCCTACTGCCCGCTCCATTTGGTCTCAAACCAAACATCACATCATGAATAGTGACTATAACGGTCATTTTTTAGCCAACCCGCGTGGCAGCACAGCTACCCTTGCGCTGTCGCGGACCCTGTAACACCTCGCTACTGTGCGCAGTCCTAACATCGCACAACTCACGGGAAGAGTAGTTTATATTCCCACGCCTCCTTTTAGCTGCCTAGAGCACTAAGATTATGCTTCCGATGGCTAGTCAGATGGTCGGGCCACCTGTATATGGCTTCAACTGACTACCATTTACTTTTCCTGGGAAGAGTTCGCCATTTAACTTCACCAACTGCACCACGCCATCGTTTGTGATTTCCTTAATAACATACGGTCCAACCCCATGCATAAAAATGATAAATTCTCGGTGGTAGTCCCCAAGTCCGTCAATGTAATTGAGCTCATCCTGCTCTATCACCACGGTCTTTCTATCAAGAAAGTCCTTCTTTATTCCTTCCTCAAGCTTCTTGACTTCTGCTTCTGCCATGGCACTTTTCTCCCTCAACCGAACTCTTTCATTCATGAGTTCTTGGAGCCTAAGATCACCCTGCTAGATCTCTTTATCGAGTCCTAACCGTTCTTCTTCGAGCTCTTCCAACTGCGCGAGCCTTTCTTCCAGGGCTCCATGGTCCTTGAGCCCTATGAGTGCCACTATGCACGGACTAGACATGATAGAATCCATAGGCATTACGGTTTGTACGCCATCGACAAGCTGAAAAGGCATCTGTCCAGGTATGCGCAGGTCCCAATCACATCCTTTTGCGTTGCATACCTTGTTCAAATGCTTCCACATGGATAACCTTCTGCGCGATTGTTCTTCCCACATATTTCCTGTCCAACCTTAAGAGTCAACTACACATCTGTGCCCCCAACAAATGCTTATTGACTATACCTCGTAGGGCGGAGTTCATGCACATCCACGTAAGTTGTTTTCCATATGCCTGCATCCACCTGCCTAGATGTGTGCACGAATCATCCTTCCCATTATATTTATCTGCCAATCGTACTCTAGGCTTCCCAAACCGTGTGTGCATCATCCTCCTACATTCGCAATAGTCATCAAAGCTCCCTTAGTGTGTACCCCACCACCTCACAGGTGTAGCGCGTAGTACCCAATTCAAGGCCTAGAAGCATTGCTTTTCAGGCACCTCCCTTTCAAATTTATCCAAAAAACAATCTACCTCACTTAACCCATCATAAGTAGGCAGGTCTCGCACTTCTGTCGATAGACAACGCAATGATCTTGTCATTATATTGTAGTTTAGCATGGTTACTTCGCACATTGATCTTGTCATTATATTGCCAGCACTCTATCTCCTCATCAAAATCTGACGTACAGGAGCTTTCGCACTCCCATGAAATCCGCCCATCCGTGGTAGGATTTACCCAATCTTGCTCTTGTGTGGCTATCTTGTAGATGTAGTCCAAATCATCGTCACTTTCATAGTCGCACACCGGCTCTGTATAGCATGATCCTTTAGTAGAGTCCAAGGGTATAACTACGCGTAGAGACTTCTTCTCAAAATCATCTTACGCTTCTTTAGATTAATCACCCCATTCATGTCAATGGCCTAATCAATTCCTAAGAGTGTGGGGTATGGATTGTTGTCATCAACAATCTCCATCACTTCAAAGTCTGCTAGCGTGCTCGCTCCCTCAATATCCACAGTGATTCCCTGTAGTCACCCCATGGGTTTTATTTTCTGCTGGTTCACCATTCGCAGTTGAATAGGAGACCACTAAAGTGTAGGTCTCCCCATGCGCTCCCACGTCTGCTTCAGCATAACATTCACGTCCGATCCTAAATCCAAAATTACTTTGTCCATCTCATATTCTCCAATCTACGTGGTTAGCCTCATTTCTCTTCTCGTCCTCGTCTTATGCTTTCCAATCTTCCGGACTATGCGCACTTCTCCTGGCATGGTCCCAGCACATCTGTTAATGAGTTCCTCTAATCCTTTTATAGCTTTACTGTCGCATAGTAACTTCATACACGTTTCCAAGAACATTGTGAGTATGGATGGATCCATCTCCAGCTTCGGTCTATCTTTGCTTCCTAAAGTGGAGGCCTCCACGAAGCTCTTCTTAACTTCCATGAAAGTTTGCCAAGCACTCTCCAATTCAAACTCTGCTTCTTTCGCCGGAGCTTTGCGAACCCAGGTACTATCTTCTGGCTGTTTTCCTTTGTCATCTCCCGTCGCGATTCCACTTCGGAGCACAATGTTCACATTTGGATCTTCCTCGTGTGGCTCATACCTCAGCATCTGCAGATTCTGAGTCAGGGGAGGCAGTAGCACTCCTTTGTCATGTATCCTAGTGCTATAGGATAAAATGCATGGCATATGGAGAATGGAGATACCCTCAAAGGTCTTCCCGGGACCTTTGGCAGACTATAAGATTATCTGCAACCGTCACAAAGTTACATGCATGTTCATAAACAATAACTAACTATCAAAGTAGGACAAATAGATTACCGCAAGCCTCCGTGTAGATTTGCTGGAGAGAGCAATGCAGCTAGGTGGAATTTCCCTGAGCCGGCTCCAGATCAAGTCCTGAACATAGAAGAGACAAGCATAATCACAACATACAACTCTGATAACTAATACATGAATACATAAAAGAACATCTAGTTACACATAACTAAGCTACTCATGCTAAAAGGTATTGGACAAACAAATGAATGAATGATAGTACCAACACCATGGAGTAGACAGTACAACTGTAGTTCTATATTAATGTCGGAAGAGTGATTACAACCATTTGTTGCATCAGCCTTCCCTTACCCCTCCAACCTCTCTCTCTTCTTACCAACTTCTTATGATTTGAGACAATGCTCAACAATCAAGTATGCTATCCTTTCAAATGATTTAACCTCTATCACCATAGCCCTAGCTTTGCTTATGTAGAAATTGAGTTAGGGTAACCAAGTTCCTCCATGAGTTCCTTAGGGTAAAATCAAATGAAGTTGTCATGCTTTTCAGCTCTTTCCCATTTGCCTCCTTCATTAGGATTAGAAATCCCCCAAATAGGTCGAACTTGAGATGTTTCCTTGCTTTTCTTGAGTGGATCTAGGAGCAAATATCTAGATATTTATGATTCAATTCACTCCTTTAACCCTTAGAACTTCATTAGGGTCCACCAATGTTGTTCCCGAACTAGCAACTAGAGTTAGTTCGGTCACTAACACACCCTTAGGCTTGCAGAGAAGCTTTATAAAGCAGGTTGTCAGTGCATAGCACGCGTTAGTGTGAAAATAAGGCATGTGGTCTTTGCTTCAGCTATCATGTCTTTCCCCTCTGAGCTGATGATGGAGTCAATTTGTTGTATAACAGATGCCCCTTAAAGTGTGAGATCAGAGGTTGTGATGATGGCCGAAATACTTTACTTAACTGTAATTTTCCTTCTTCGACAAAAAGAGAGGGAGGATCGGAGCAACAGGTGGTACGGGAAACCTGATATAACACATATATATATATAACTACTAAAATCATGTCTTGATTTGGGCATTCCCATGCTCAGTAGCTATGTCAGAGTGATTTTCTCATAAAAGTGATATGATGATGTTGGCCACCGATAGGCACAATGCGGATCCGATTTCATAATAGGATCATTCTGATGAGTTGTCTCCAAAAAAAAATATACGCAACTTGGGAGAGGAAGCAAGGCTGATTGATGCAAGCCTCTACCCAAGGTCTTGATTTCTGCTTCACTAAACATCATAGATCAATACATGTGAATATATGCATTGATGTCGAACATGCACGAAATCATCTGATTACCAGTTAGTATTGGAGACTGTTAACAGACGCGAGGAAGGCCAATAATAATGGTGATGGTCTCCAAGATGCACAGTACAATATAACGAGTGCGAAAGATGTTTTTGTCGTCAAACACCCATAGAATCGCTTAACCAGGAGCCAATAATAAGAACCCCTGATCAAACACAAGGCAACCTGCCACTAATGTCTGCAAGTACCAAGGCACTGAATGTGTTTTTGGGTTGTCTTCCTAGATAGAGTGTTGAAGTCGATAGGAAGATACTTGTCGAAAGGTAGGCAATAATGTGTCCTACATCAATCGACACAAAATGGGACAAGAATGATTTGTTTTTTTAAGGAATATTTGAGCATTGGGTCTAAAAAATAGAGGGCATGATGAAAGGATATGCTTGATGGGTTGATGGAGGAAACAAAAGGTTAACCCTTGAACAATAGAAGGCACGACAACGGTTTTAACCATGTAGCACTAGACTCATGAACACCAAAGAGTGTTAGGATACAAAGATGTAATAACATTGGGGTATTTAGGCTAAACTTGTAGGATGGTAGGATTCATATTGAGAGGTCGTCATAAGGAAGGTTTATTTGAGGGAGTGCCATGTTCAAGGGAACAATTGTTGCCATACCACGCTTTCTAATAATGAATGCAGTTGTATTTTCTACTTTCCCCGTGTGATTAGTTTAGTGAATCTAAACGGGTAAACTCGTCGATCTTTTCATATTTTAAGAGTCTGAAAAGGACCGCGAAAAGAGCAATTCTATACTCTATCTGATTAGTTTAATGAGTCTAGACAGGCAAACTCATCGATCTTTTCATGTTTTGAGAGTCTGAAAAGGAGCGTAAAAAGAGCAACTCTATATCTTATATGTGTAATTCTATATCTTATCTGTGTAATTTAATGAGTCCAGACTAGACAACTCGGTGGTCTTTTCATATTTAGAGAGTCTCAAAAGATCGTAGAGAATGACTCCATGGTGGTCCCTCTGTCATAGTTCTTAACCAAGTGCGACAAAAGGTTAATAGTATACCCGGATCGGTTACTTTTCCGTGAGTTAATCTATTGAATCCGGATAAAGAGAAACCTATGTTTAATAGATATCGACCTCATTTTGTTATGAGTATGAGGAGACAGACTAAACTCGTTTTTCGTCGTGAATTTTTAATGAGTCACACAACGACAAACTGAATACCTTCGTCAAATTTTAACGAGTCAAATGAAGAAAACTCAAGGTATCTTTTTCAGTTTATTGAACAACGAAAAAGAGGTAAAAGAACCGCTCATTCCTTCTTTGTAGATTTAACGAGTCTGAAGAAGGGGAAAAACTTGGGGATTTTTCGATTTAAGAGCGAGAAATGGTCCCAAAAAAACAAGTGCTCTTGTTGCTGCCGTAGATTTTTAATGAACTCGGTGACAAAAACTCAAGATTTTTCAGTTTAACGAGTAAGAAAAGTACCAAAAATAATGCTCGAGTTATCTTTATAAATGTTTTAACGAGCCTAAAGAAAAAAACTCGGGATTTTTTTTCAGTTTTATGAGTGAGAAAAAAGTTCTTAAAAAGAATGCTCTAATGGTCCTTTTCAGTTTAATGAGCTAGAAAAAGAGTGAAAAAGAGTTATTCGGACAGTTATCATATGTGTTTAACGAGCCCAACGATGACAACTCGAGGATTTTTCATTTTTTTGAGAGCGAGAAAATATCCCATAAAAGAAAAGTGCTCTTTGAGAATTGCATGCAAATTTTACTGCTTTTCATTCCTGAAGGTACTTTCTATTGGGTGTGGAGCATGATTATCCTCTGTATTCAAAGGTATTGCCACATTGGACCCCAGTTCAAAATGGGGCGGCAACGCCACCCATAAAATATTCGCTACAGGGGGGGGTCCGTGGGGGGCCGACTGCGACCTTTGGGGAGCCCCCCCCGCCAGGCAACGTCCTCGAAGCTAAGAATAGATGTAAAATTGCCTTGTAAAAGTATAGTAATTTATAGTCAATCTGGGCCATTCATTAGGTGGAGATCTAACGGTAGAAGTTATGTTTAATTTAGGGTTTTTTGCCCTAGACGGAAACCCCTCATTATATATGAGGGAATTGTATTGCGTCTATGTAGATCTGTATTCTGAGTGAGAAAGAGAGAGGAGATTGAGAGTGAAGAGGGTGTTACAGCGGATCTACTGTAGGTTGTATCTCTTCAGTTTGTTGGATAATATAAAAGGAAGGACTGGTTGTTTCTCCGTGGACGTAGCCCAAACTGGGTGAACCACGTATATCTATGTCTCTGTTGTTTTTATGCGTTTTCTTGTTTTTTATTTCTGCAATATTTTATGTGTTCCATTGCTCTGTAATATATAATTTTATAACAACTGGTATCAGAGCCGAAGGTCTATTTGGCTGATAAACTCGCAGGAAAGAAGGGTTCCTGGTTCGAGTGGGAGCAATGGCAGAAGATGGTAAGTTTAGGGTTGAGAAATTTAATGGTTAAAACTTCTCGCTGTAGAAGATGCAGTTGGAAGATTATCTATATCAAAAAGATCTGTACCTACCATTGGGCGGAAAAACAAAGATTCTGATGGGTATGGCAGATGAAGAATGGAACCTTCTCGATAGAAAGGCACTTGGAATAGTACGGTTGTGCCTCGCAACATCGGTCGCCTTCAACATTTCAAAGGAAAAAATAATAGAGGGTTTGATTAAGACGTTGGCGAAACTATATGAAAAACCCTCGGCCTCAAACAAGGTATTTCTTATGAAACGGTTATTTAATATGAAGATGTCGGAAGGTGGATCTGCTGCATACCATTTAAATGATTTTAATACTATTACAAGTCAGTTAAGTTCTGTAGGGGTAAAATTTGATGATGAAATTAGAGCTCTGTTATTCTTGTGCTCATTGCCAGAAAGTTGGAATGGTTTAGTAATGGCCATTAGTAACTTTGTTTCTGGATCTAGTACTTTAAAGTTTGATGATTTTTTCGATGCTATCGTTAGCGAGGAAATGTGAGGGAAAAGCTCCGGTGAGACATCGGGTAATGCTTTAAGTGCAAAATCTAGGGGAAGAAAGATGGAAAGAGGAAAGAGCTCAGGATATCACAATAAATCAAGGAAAGGCAGATCCAAGTCCAGATTGGGGATAGTGTGCTGGAAATGTGGAAAGAAAGGACACCTAAAGAAAGGCTGTAGATTTTGGAAGGAAAAAGAAGGAGATGCACAACAAGAAAACAATCATGAAGCTAAATGTGACAGGTGAGGTGTTACAAGATGCTTAGATTCTTTCTTTCGAAAATATTACTGATTCTTGGGTGGTAGATTCAGGGGCCTCATTCCATGCCACACCTGATAAGAAATACTTTCATGGATATGTTGAAGGAGATTTTTGACAAGTCCATTTGGGTGATGATAAACCCTGTAAGATTGTTGGAATGGGTAAGGTTCTTGTAAAATAGTAGAATGGAAACCAATGGCTACTAAAGGAGGTAAGGCATGTTCTATTTCTGAAGAAAAATCTGATTTCAACAGGGCAGTTAGGCGGTGAAGGTTGTGTGACAACTTTCACAAATAAAGCTTGGAAGGTCACCAAAGGAGCCCTGGTAATAGCAAAAGGCAAAAAGGTTGGTACATTGTATTTATGCAATGGTATTTCAAAATCTGTTAATGCTTTAACTTCCAAAGGAGCAGATGCAACATTATGGCATCATAGACTCGGACACATGAGTGAGAAGGGGATGAAGATCCTTCACTCAAGGAATTTGTTGCCGGATCTGAAGAATGTTGATTTGGACTTCTGTGAGAATTGCATTTATGGAAAAACAGAAGAGAGTCATATTTTTCAGAGTTGGGAAAGAAAAGAAGAGCAAAAAATTAGAGCTTGTTCGTACAGATGTATGGGGACCTGCTCAGGTATCATCTCTTGTTGGCTCTCATTATTATGTTACTTTTATTGATGATGCAACTAGAAAAACTTGGATTTATTGTATTAAGAATAAATCTGATGTATTTGATACTTTCAAGAAATGGAAAGCTTTGGTTGAGATTGAGACAGGAAAGAAATTGTAGTGTCTTAGATCAGACAATGGAGGTGAATATTGCAGCAAAGAGTTTGATAGGTACTGTTCAGATCATGGAATTCACAGAGAGAAGACAGTTCCAAGAACACCACAAGAAAATGTTGTGTCAGAAA
>APFE031175507.1:38937-83947 GCA_000404065.3 Pinus taeda
TCTCCTGTGGCCCCCTGTGGAAAGAAAACAACAAGTGGGAGATTGTTGGGTTGTGTTATATTCTTTCTACGACTAACCAACGTAGTGAACCGTGGGGTTAGAGGGGGGCGGAGCCCCCCTCTATGGGGTTCGGGGCAGCGCCCCGAAAAAAATATTTTTGGACCCTATATTAGGTTGAGCGAACCTACCTATGGTTTTTCGGTCCATAGTTTTGGATGCGATGGTTTTCGGTCCATGGTATTGGATGCTTCGGCATGTATAAATATGTATTGTAACATTGAAAATAACATAATGAAAAGTCAAGCTGGTAGTCTCGGTTTTGAGATCCAGTGGGAAATCTCTGTGTATATGTGTTTTATGTGTTATGCTCTCGCATTTTTTATTTTTCCTGTGATTTAGAATTCGTATGTAGGTAATTTCTATACGGGGTTAAAACCTACACCCAAACTACTAAAGATGATTGAACTCGCCCCGATAATCTCTGCTATTTTTTTTGGGATTTCGCTGTATAACTCGGTTAAGTGGCGGCATTATCTCTGTCCATGTGTCGGTTGTACTGTTCAGGTGTCAATTGTAATTGTTCAGGGGTCGATTGTCTTTGTCCAGCTGTATGTTTGTCTTTGTCCGGGTCAGTCCAAGGCCCTGGCGTCTATTCAGTTAATACATGTTATGTAATTGTGTCGGCAATGGTCAAGCAACAATTCCAATTTTGAACTTTTCAATTTTGGAACTGATAGCAGGGCAAGGCAAGGGTTGACAGGAAAAATTTCTTAGCCTTGCCCAATGTACTCTATTTTGTATCTTTGTTTTGTATGATAATAGAATTAGTCATATTCATAAAAAAAAAACTAATACATGAATACATAAAAGAACATCTAGTTACACATAACTAAGCTACTCATGCTAAAAGGTATTGGAAAAACAAATGAATGAATGATAGTACCAACACCACGGAGTAGACCGTACAATTGCAGTTCTATATTAATGTCAGAAGAGTGATTACAACCATCTGTTGCATCAGCCTTCCCTTACCCCTCCAGCTTCTCTCTCTCTCTCTCTCTCTTCTTACCAACTTATTATGATTTGAGACAATGCTCAACAATCAAGTATGCTATCCTTTCAAATGATCTCACCTCTATCATCATAGGCCTAGCTTTGCTTATGTAGCAATTGAGTTAGGGTTGCCAAGTTCCTCCATGAGTTCCTTATGGTAAAAGCAAATGAAGTTGCCATGCTTTTCAGCTCTTTCCCATTTGCCTCCTTCATTAGGATTAGAAATTCCTCAAATAGGTCGAACTTGAGATGTTTCTTTGCTTTTATTGAGTGCATCTAGGAGCAAATATCTAGATATTTATGAGTCAATTCTCTCCTTTGACCCTTAAGACTTCATTAGGGTCCATTAACACTATTCCCAAACTAGCAACTAGAGTTAGTTGGGTCACTAACACACCCTTAGGCTTGCATAGAAGCTTTATAAAGCAGGTTGTCATTGCATAGCCAGTGTTAGTGTGGAAACAAAGCATGTGATCTTGGTCTTTGCTTCAACTATCATGTCTTTCCCCTCTGAGCTGATGAGGGGGTCAATTTGTTGTATAACACCTAGCTATCAGCGTAGGACAATCTTCCATATCATGATCAAACAAGGTGCAATATAAACATGATGGCCGTGTCAGATTTATACAATCGCAGGAATAATGTCCTGGCCCTCTGCAATTGTAGCAGATCAACTGACTGTGACCTCTTCTAGGTCCTCCCCCACCTCAGCCCCGTCTGCGCCCCTGAAATCTTTCTCGCACCACTCTTGGGTTTTGGTCTAAGGACCTTGTTTTGGGCTGAACCCTGTAGGTGGGAGTTCTATCCATCATTAGCTCATAGCTTCTACAAGTGTGCTCATCATGTCCCACCGACCTACAGAAATTACAGAACAAATGTTGCGAATTTTGGGTGTACTTCTTTAACAAATGGCAATTCTTCGTAGCATGTCTTCCACCTATTTGACAAATCACGCACCACAAAGCAGGCATTTTGCTAGGTCCTGCTTGCACTTCCGGTCTTAACGGCATCAGTCCTCCTCCCACGAGGTAATTTGCGAACACCGGGTAGTGGTCCTTATAAAAACCCTGACCCTTGGATTTTACACACCATACCTCTTCGCACACTTCTGGCCGAGCTGTCCTGTCTTGTTTCAAACTCTGCATCTCAAGGCATAAGTTTTTCAACTGCGCATGGATCTATTGAAATCCCATGTTATGATCCTACATTAGGGTCTCATGCAACCTCATTGTGATCTCTAAGGCCTCTTCCTGAGTTGTTAACTTCTGTTGCGACAGCACGCTCCTCAAATGTGGTGTTAGCAATGCTACAAACCATTCGCGGTATTGTCCATCCATCATATTCATATTAGCTTCACGAATCATACACTTTAGCCTCTGATCCAACTCCCAAGGAGTTTCGCCTAGTAGCGTTGTGATGTCTTTGAATCCAATGACCGTGCTTCTAACTTTAGCTGGCTAAATTCCTTATTTAGAGAAATTTGGATATTCGCGATACCTGCATTCAAATTATCATTTGAGTGCTTAATGTACCATGTCAATGCATGATCCTGCAAAGTGCTAACCAGCGTCGTTTTCTTTATATTGTCATCTATAACCCCCTGTTCTTCCCATACGGCTCTTACACTGAACCAAAATTGGTTTGGATCCTCATTTCCCAATCCCTTGAACACAGGCAACTTTATCGTGCTTGCCATATTGAGTCATGGTGGTGGCAGTACGTGTGAAGATGGAGGTGATGGCGGTGCGGGGGGGGTGCTATGCGTGGAATTATTTGCCTTATCAAGTGGATCACACTTTGCAGAGAGACCTTCGCAAGCTCTTCCTCATTCCCTCACGGAGATTAAATCAACGGGCTATTCTCTGGTCCCATACTTCCTTTGTTCCTGTAGGTTTTTCCACTTTCATAGCTCCAAACATCAAGGTAAAATAAAACTTTAATCCACGTATTCAAAGAATTTACATACTTACCTCGCGGTCCTTTGAGAAAGCGTCACTCTGCCTTGCTATAGCTGACTGAAGTATCTACCACAAAATCAGTAATGAATCCTCCTATAATCCGATCGAGCCAGTGATCGACAACGCGGGCAATCTTATCCTCTGATGCTTCCAATCTGTGCACCAACTTTGGGGTCCACACAATGGGACCGTTGAGCTTCCACCTTCCTTGGCTATCTGCTAGCTTCGCAATCCACTCGTATAGCTCAGTAGGGAAAGATGCGAAAAAGATATCGTGCATGTCTGTGTATAGGTAGTAGTCTAACCACTCTTCTTTTGGCAGTTGCGGATTCCCATTCTTGAGTGTTGCGAATTCGTGAATTCTCTTGTCCAACTAACCTTCATTTTCCTTCTTAGTTGGATTCCAATGATACAACATCAGACATCTCTATGCAGATTCCGGTCCCATCAATGGAATCATTTGTTGGCTTGTTGGGGCTTGACCCAGGTTCGGAGTTATTTAGCCAGAAAAATCCCTACACTACTGGCCCTTTCGGCATTAGCCCATGGAGCGTGAACTGAAGTCTCACCCAAAGCAGTATGTGGGGATGCTGGAATCAAGTTTCCACACCCTTGAGATCTCTAAGGTGTCAATTTAGTCCCACTATGCCTGCCTGTGCATAGGTCACTTCGCGCACTATTCTAACCTTCAATACCCGTGATCTATTATAATCACCTTTTGCGTAGCCCTAACCAGGGATTGAAGTGCTTTCGCGCTGCTAGGGTAGCGTTCTGTGCTATTTCCCCAAGTTACACCACGTATTTTACTTATCCTCTTACAAATGTTAGTTAACTTCACGTAAATAGATACTTTATCTTACATTTACTTAATCAACACAATCATATATGTTCACGCATCATATAACAGTAAACTTTCAATTCATACCCAATATACTGAATGCATAAAAATTGGAAATAGATAGATGGAATTGATGCGAAAACTTCTCTTTATTAATGCCTCAACGGTTACAGACTCAACTCACCCCGTGCACTCAGCTGTATGGGTCCACACGCTCAACTGCGGACTACTAGGCCTCTGCGCACTTAGCTACAAAGCCTTCTCCTACACTACGACCCAAAGACTCGACTTATACTTTAGATAAGACTCAATTCTTCATCCTTCATTTTTTTCCTTCTACAACTTAGGGCCTCGCTCTATTTATACAATCCCATGGTCCGCGGACCATGGGTAGATATCTAAAGCCAACATTACATTACAAAATTGAGGGCAGAGAACCCTATGACGCATTTACAAACTTCGTGCTCCGCGCTCACAAAATGCGGAGTCTTTACATCAGATTTACAACTTTTAACCAAAAATCTGGGCTTTAAGCCCCAAAAATTTCCTTGGGGGATCTCGCGCCCAACACAACACCATAAAGGAGAAGAGTAATAACTACCCTAGCAAGCTTGGTGCCCTTGCATCTTGTAGTTTCGAGACACTCCTCTAGCTTATCGATGTATATGCCAAAAAGCGTAGGAGAAAGGGACACCCTTGCTTAACTCCAATATTGCATTTAATGTCTTTATACCACCCTTTCTTGGTCTTAAGGTTGGAAGTGACAGTCTCGTAGAGGCGGATCACAACAATCATCAGTTCAGGAGGAACTTTGATATCTTCAAGTTTCTCCCAAAGCTTATCTCGAGGAACAGTGTTAAGAGATTTTCTAAAGTCCACAAAAAAACAAAAAAGATCAGCTTTACTATTGCAACATTCATTTGCAATGATCCTGATAGTGCCAAGATGGTCGATAGTCAAGTGATGTCTTCTAAAACCTGCTTTCCCTTTATTTCTCTTACCCTATCTTTCAAGCTGAAGGCTAAGCTTCTTTTCCAAAATGAGCTCATAAAGCTTGGCAAGGATGTGGCTAGTCATAATGGTCTTGTAGTTAGAGGGAATGTTTTTGTCCCCATTTTTAAAGATAGGCACAATAAGGCCTTGCGTCCAAAGCTGAGGGAAACCATGCTTTACAGGCAAATTGAGAAACTTGTGGATATGAGAAATGAGGATAGATCTTCCCATTTTAAGGATCTCAGTTTGGTATCCTTCAATATCTTTAGTTGTCCCATTAGTGAGGTTATTAATCCTAGACTCAACGTCTTCCAGAGAGAATACATCCTCCTTAATAGAAGTGTTTAAGGTGGTGCCCATAGTGTCTGGAGAGTCATACAACTTCTTAAGATATTTGTCCCAATTTTCTAAGAGGATAGAATGATTATCTTTGGTTTTACGAACAAGCACATTCTACCAAAAATTTATAAGCACGACTTTAGAAAGGTGGAGAAGATGTTCTTGTCTTTTATTTATATGGATTCTTCTTTGTCTTGATGAGAGCTTTGTATGTATTTATATTATGGAGCTTAATGATTTCATTAGGAGCGTCTCTGATCACTTTCCTGGCAATTTTACAGTCTTTGTCATACCATGGATTGGAAGTTTAATTATTCTGCTTAAACGAAGTCTCATTAGAGAACCTACTAATGGTATTGGAAAGAGTAGTAGTAAAATGGTAATAAATTTGATCAATGTTGCTATTATAAGTCATGGAGCCTAAATCCCTTTCTAAATCCCTTAAGAAGAGGTTGATCTTACTTCTATCGAAGCGAATGTGTCTTTTACTTTAGTGGTCTCCTGTGTGTGGGTGGTATGCATAACAAGATTTAGGGATAAAGATAGAGGTCTGTGGTTAGAGTTAGGTTTGAATCTGTTAAGAAGCTCAAAGTTTGTAATACGGTTGAGGGCAAGGGTTTTAGAAATCACATATTCCATGATACTGCTACCTAGTCCATGGAAATAGGTCATCTAATCAGAGAGGGCCACTTGTTAATACCATTACAGATGATTAGGTCCTGGGAACTACAAATTTTTAGGAGCTCGGTGCCGAATAAGTTCTGGATTATTGTTGGCTTGATGGGGCTTGACCCAGGTTCAGAGTTAATTAGCAAAACAAATCCCTACACTACTGGCCCTTTTGGCATCAGCCCACGGAGTGTGGACTGAAGTCTCACCCAAAGTAGTATGGGGGGATGCTAGAACCAAAATTCCGCACCCTTGAGATGTCTAAGGGGTCAATTTAGTCCAACTATGCCTAACTTCGCATAGGTCACTTCGCACACTATTCTGACCTGCGAGACCTTCGCAATCTGTTATAATCGCCTACGCGCAACCCTAACTAGGGGCTGAGATGCTTTCGTGCTGCTATGGTAGCAATCTATGCTATTTCCCCAAATTACACCGTGTCTCTTACTTATCTTCTTAAAGATGTTAGTTAACTTTGCGTAATGTTGGGCATGGGATCCCCCAAGGCACGTTTTGGGGCTTAAAGCCCAAGTTTTGACTAAGTCTGATGTAAAGACTCCGCGATTTGTGGGCGCGGAGCGTGAAGTTGTAATTGAGTCATAGGGTTGTCCACCCTTACTTTTGTAATGTAATGTCGGCTTGAGAGTTCTACCCATGGTCCGTGGACCATGAGATTGTATAAATAGAGTGAGGCTCTAAGTTGTAAAAGAGACATCTAACAATCTAAGAGAAGATGAAGCATAGAGTCTAGTAGAAGTGTAAAGTCGTGTTTTGGGTCGTAGAGTAGGAAAAGGCTCTGTAGCTGAGTGCGCAGAGGCCTAGTAGTTCGAAGTTGAGTGCATGGACCCCTGCAGCTGAGTGCGTAGGGTGAGTTGAGTCTGTAACCGATTGAAGAAGTAAAAAAGAGAAGTCCTTATCATTCTGTGTGCCTTTGTTTCTTGTTTTATGCATTGAAATATATTGGATATGAATTGCAAGTCTACTATTTATTTATTGCACGAAATTATATGAATGTGTTGAATAAGAGATTATAAACTAAGTATCTGTTTACACGAAGTTAACTAATACTTATAAGAAGATACGTAAGAATCGTGGTGGAACTTAGGGAAATCGCGCAATTCACTGCCTGAGCAGCGAGGACTCACCTCAGCCCCTGATTAGGGTTACATGAAGGCGATTGTAACAGAGCGTGAAGGTCTTGTAGGAGAGGAAAGTGTGTGAAGTGACCTGCGTGAAGCCATTCCTAGTTGGACTAAGTTGACTCCTCAGACATCTGAAGGGTGCTAAAACTTGGTTCCAGATACTGCTTCGGGTGAGACCTCAGTCCGTGTTCTGTGGGTTGTTGCCGAAAGGGCCAGCAGTATAGGGATTTGTTTGGCTAATTAACTTCGAACCTGCATCAGGCCCCATCAAACCAACAAATGGTTCTGTTGTCAGGATAGGAATTTGCATAGAGATGTTTGATGTCGCATCACTGGAATCCAACTAAAAAGGAAACTGAAGGTTGGTTAGACAAGAAAATTCATGAATTTGCGGTGCAGGAGAACAAGAATATGTGACTATCGAACAAAGAGTGGTTAGACTACTACCTGTACATAGAGATCCATGAAAATTTCTTCGTGTCTTTCCCTACTGAGTTGTACGAGCGGATCGCGAAGTTAGCAGATAGCTAAGGAAGGTGGAAACTTGACATACCTATTGTGTGGACCCCAGAGTTGGTGTGTATATTGGAAGCATCGGAAGATAAGATCATGCGTACTATTGACCACTAGCTCAATCAGATTATAGGAGGATTCATCACTGAATTTGCGGTAGACACTTCAGTTAGTTATAGTGAGGTAGAATGATGCTTCCTCAAAGGACCGCGAGGTAAGTATGTAAAGTACCTGAATACCTGGATTAAAATGTTATTGAGTGAAAAGAGGATTATGTAGCTACATTGATGTCTGGGGCTACGCGAAGTGGAAAAACCTATAGGAACGAAGGCAGTAAGGGACTAGAGAATAGCCCTTTGATTTCACCTCCGTGAGATGAGGAAGAGCTTGTGAAGGTATCTCTGTAAAGTGTGATCCATTTGATAAGGCAGAGGATTCCATGCATACCACCTCCACCCACACAACCACCAGTTTCACCATCATCACCTCCATCTTCGCCCATACCACCTCCGCCACCACCGCATTTTAATATGGTGAATTCGATAAAGTTTCATGTGTCCAGGGGAGTGTGAAATGAAGATCCAGATCAATTTTGGTTCATTTTAAAAGCCATATGGGAAGCACAGGGAGTTACAGATGATAATATCAATAAAGTGACATTGGTTAGCACTATGTAGGATCGCGCGCTCACCGGGTTCATCAAGCACTCAAGTGATAATCTGAATGCGGGAATCACAGTTATCTAAACTGCGCTAACTAGGGAGTTTAGCAGGCTGAAGTCAAAAGTGCAATCGATCATTTGGTTCAAAGAGATCACAATGCTACCAGGCGAGACTCCTTGGAAGCTAGATCAGAGGCTGAAGTGCACAATTCGTGAAGCTAACATGACTCTGACAGATGGACAACACCGCGAATGGTTTGTAGCATCACTATTGCTGCATTTGAGGAACACACTATCTCAGCAAAGGTTAACAACTCAGACAGAGGCTTTAGAGATCACGATGAGGGTACATGAGACCCCAATACAAGATCCTAACTTGGGAGTTCAGCAGATCCATGTGAAATTGAAAAACTTATGCCTTGAGATGCAGAATCTAAAATAGGACAGAACAGTCCGACCAGAAGAATGCTAAGAGGTGTGGTGTGTGAAATGAAAAGGTTAGGATCATGATAAAGACCACTGCCCCGTATTCACGAATTACCTCGTGGGAGGGGGACTGATGCCGTTAAGATCGGAAGCACAAGAAGGACCAAGCACGACGCCTGCTCTGTGGTGCGCGATTTGTAAAATAGGAGGAAAGCATGCTATAGACAACTGCCATTTGTTGCAAAAGTACACGTAGAACTCACAAAAGTTGTTATGTAGTTTTTGTAGATCAGTGGGACACGATGAGCACACATGTAGAAGTTATGAGCTAATGATGGTTAGAACTCCCACCTATAGGGTTCAGGCCAAAAAGTGGCCCCTAGACCAAGGCACAGGGATGGCGCGAACTAGATTCTAGGGGAGCGGACGAGGCCAAGGTGGAGGAGGACCTGGGAGAGGTCACGGACAGTTGATATCTATAATTGCGGAGGGCCAGGACATTATGCCCGTGATTGTAAAAATCCAACACGTCCATCATGTATGTATTGTTCCTTGTTTAATCATGAGATGGAGGATTGTCCCACTGATCAACTGATTCTCTCATTATAGAACTCATACTTAATTTCTCAATCAGTGGGACAACTAATTGCATGTTCTCACAAAGACTTCTAGTTTAATTTTCCATAACTAATTAACTCATGGAGATTAATTAATTAATATTTTAAACTGTTGTTCAGACCAAATTCATTTTTACTTCCTATAGTTAGACCAGGGACTGCTAAAAATAGGAAGGGACCCAGAAATGATATTTTTAGAAATTTCTATTTTTAGTAGTTTCACCTCTCACCCAAGGTGGCCAAAATGCTGATTGGCCAAACTGCTATTTTTAGAAGTGTTATTTTTAGCAGTTCTATTTTTAGCACATTCTAAATTTAGCATTTCTTGTTGCACACTTTTCAACACTCCCTTTCAACAAGAAAGGGATTATCAGCAACCCCGATCCTGTCTCTATGGAACTCAAACTTGCCCTTTGACAATGCCTTTGTCAAAATATCTACATCTTATTCCTCGGTCGAAATGTATAGTAACATCATGATCCTCTTGACCACACAATCCCGTAGATCATGATAGTGGATATCTATATGCTTGTACCTGTCATTAAAAACTGGATTCTCAGAGAGTTTAATGCAACTCTGATTATCACAATATATCACGGTAGGATCCATCATTTGACCGAACAATCCCACGAGAATCTTCCACATCCAAATGGCCTCACATGCAGCCTGACTTGCAGACCTGTATTCAGCCTTTACTAAGCTAAGTGCAGCTAATCTCTATTTCCTGCTATACTAAGAAACTGTAGCTGACCGAAGGTTGAAGATTCCTCCAGAAGTGCTCTTCCTGTCTGATGGACTACCTGCCCAATCTGCATCCGTGAAGCCCTGGAGCTTCACTCCCTTTGTCCACCTGTACCATAATCCATTTTATTTAGTGCCTTTGAGATATCTCAGCACATGCTTTGTTGCCTTCAAAAACAACTTAGTTGGCTAAACCATAGCTTGACTCCATTGGTTCACCGCAAAGCACAAATCCGGTCGTGTGTTCACCAGATACATGAGTGAACCCACAAACTGCCGATAAACTATAGCAGCTACTACGTCACCTAAAGTAGCATCCTCCTTACTCTATTTACCTGCTAGAGGAGTCTCCATGGGCTTGCACATCTCCATGTGGAAGCACCTGAGTATCTCATTAGCATACTTGCCTTGAGACACAAATACTTCCCCATCTCTCTGCCACAGCTCCATGCCGAGAAAGTAGTGCATGAGGCCCATGTCCTTCATCTCAAACTCTCTTGCAAGGTCCTCCTTGCAAGACTTGATCAACTGATCATCACCTATCAAAATTAGATCATCGACATAAAGTACAATAATAAATAGCTTACCTTCTACCATGATGTGGTAGAGGTTCGCATCCGTTTCACTCTTGGTGAAGCCCAACCCAGTGAAATAGTTATCGATCCTGGTATACCAAGCACGGGGAGCTTGCTTTAGCCCATACAATGCTCGCTTGAGCTGGCGCACATGTGACTCATGATCGAAGGTCTTAAATCCCTCAGTATGCTCTATGTATACCTCTTCCTCAATCTCCCCATTGAGGAAAGTTGTCTTCACATCCATCTGATTGATCTTCCAACCCATCTGTGTTGATAGTGCTAGAATCAATCTGATCGATGAGTACCTTGCAACAGGAGCAAAGATATCATCATAGTCAATCCCCTCTACCTATGAGAAACCACGGGCAACAAACCTTGCCTTTTGTTTCTCAATACTGCCATCAGTTGCCTGCTTTACCTTGTAAATCCATCGGGAAGTAACCACTAACTTGTCCCCCGGTCTAGGAACAACATCCCACACACTGTTCTGCATGATAGAATCATACTCCTCTACCATCGCATCCACCCAAACTGGCTATTTCACTGCCTCCTCAAAAGAAGAAGGCTCGGTCGCTACACATTCCCCAACCAGGGCCATGTAGCTAGTGTATCTATCAGGAGATCTCCTTTGTCTGCGATGAGAGGATGGCTGCCCCACATTCTCTCTCGCATCCTACATCAATCTGTCAGCTTCCCGTGAGTGTTTCCACCCATCTCTAGAAGACTCTCCAATAGTGGTGATCTCCACAACTAGAATCTCTGCATGTAGATACTCCCCATCATCAGGAGGCTCCTCCTCCTTAGGAACTAATAGTTCCTCATCATTACCATACAACTTGAGCTCCCTCTCAAGTGACACTCACATGGCTTGCTGCTCATCAAACTTCAGATCCCTACGCACTACGGTCCTCTGACTGGCAGGCAGAAACACCCGATAGTTGTGAGGTGTATTCGTGTACCCCATAAGTATTCCCAACTCAGCTGTTGGGTCTAGCTTCTTCCAAGATGATAGAAGACTGGTGATCCAAAGATGTGGAAGTGACTCGCATCTGGTCGCTTCCCCGAAAAAGCCTCCATACGTGTCTTCATCCCCAAAATACGATAAGGACTTTTGTTTTGAAGATACACTTATGTATTGCATGCCTCAGCCCACAGATGAAGTGGTAGGTGTCGGTCATGTAACATCGCTCGAGCTGTTCCCAAAATAGATCTATTCTTCCTTTCGGCCATCCCATTTTGTTGTGGGTTATGAGGTGTCATGAGTTCCCATTTAATTCCTTCTGAAGCACAGAAGTCCTTAAACTGTTGGGAAACATACTCTCCACCGTTATCAGTCTGCAAGGCCTTTACTTTCATCCCTGATTCTTTCTCTGCCAAAGCTTTGAACTCACAAAACTTCAAGAAGGTTTGATCCTTATTTTGCATGAAGTAGATCCAACATCTACGAGAAAAATCATCAACAAAAATAACATAGTAGCTATGCTTCACGGTGGAGGTTGTAGAGAAGGGCCCACATACATCTAAATGAACTCGCTCCATAACTGCTCTTGCTCTACTATCTTGATCATGAAAGGAAGCTTTTGCATACTTACCCAAAGTGCAACCTTTGCATGTGCTCGCTTTCTCCAACTTGCACTTGGGTAATCCAGTAGAAATTTGCTGCATGATCTTCAAGGCCCCAGGATGCAAGTGGCCCAGTCTCCTATGCCATAACTCACCAATATCTTGGCCATGCACCACCCTTGATTTGGAACTCAATGCAGCACAGTCTTCTACCTATAACTTATAAAGATTCTTAATTCGAATCCCTATCTGTTTGGTATGTCTAGTGCTGATATGCCTCAGGAAAACCTTTCCCAAACTAAACACTACATCATAGCCTTTATCCTCAAGCATAGCAATAGACACAAGATTCTTTTTCAGCCATGGTACATACATAACATTGCAAAGAGTGAGGGGAGAACCATGCTCCCTCTGAAACACAACCGTACCTTCACCTGAGACATGGTACTTTCTGTCATTGCCCATCTTGATCCGTATCTAGAGATCCTTCTCCTCCAAAGTGCTGAAAATATTCTTGTCACCTGACATGTGGAAAGAGGCTCCACTATCCAAGTACCAAACACATAACATGTTGGATGAAACCATGCATGCAATAAGTGAGAAATCCATCTGAAATTGTGAAGCTAGTGCATCACCATCAGATTCCTTGGAGGAACCTTTCTTGGACTTCTTCTTTGGGCAATTAGAAGCATAATGGCCCAACTCATGACAATGAAAGCATCTCACCTTCAACTTGTCAAACTTCTTCCCACCTTGAGAAGACTTGGATTGGGATGCCTTCCCTTTCCCTTTCTTAGCTTTAGATGCTAAAGCCAAGTTCTCTTAATCATCATGTTTTGATGAAGACTCTCCATCCCTGGTGCTCCATCTGATCTCCTCCTGCATCAAATCTTACCATAGTTGTTCCCAATCCAACAATTTTTCCCTTCCATTCACTGAGTCCTAGTAGCTATTCTAGCTCTTAGGAAGGCCAAGGAGTGCTAGACTCACCATATTATCATCAGCTGTAGTGACCCCTACGCTTGCAAGCTCATCTCTACAGGTGGTGAGCTTGTTCAAGAAAGTAGAGATAGTGTCACCCTTTTCACACTTGATCTTACGAAGTTTGTCCTTCAGTGCCAACTTCCTCTGATCACTGCTATTCTGATATAAATCTTTCAATGTTTTCCACATTGCATGCGGAGTCCCCTTCCCATGGAGGCTCGAAATTATGTGATCTTGAACTCCCTCCAAGATGATTATCCTAGCTCTAGCCACACACTTCTTCCATTCGGCCAGTTGAGTAGCATCAGTAGGTTTAGGGACTTCTTGATTAATGATGTCCTTAAGGTCATTATCTTCCAATACTGCCTCCATGCGATCCTTCCAAGCTATGTAGTTTGAGCTGCCATCTAGGGCATACTCAAGCCTCAAACCATAGAAAGCCATCAATGAAATGGATGTGATAAGAACTGAGATCTATATCCCAAATAATAAACTTAAAATTTCTCTTGCATGTATACAGTTCTTCCTTGACCACTTGTTCTTTGATACCATGTAGAAATTACACCTGTAGATCAAACTAATATATGCAATGTACTAAAGCATAATACTTGACCTAGTTCTACAAAACATTAAACGGAAGCATAATCGATTTCATGAGCAACATCAAGCATAAACACATATAACTGATCAAGAGAAATAATCACACATAACCCAAGATATATCACTGGAGAAAGAACCAGCATAAAACACAACACTCTATTATAAATCAGGTCGAAATCCTCTTTAGTTTACAAAAAGAATCAGCTCAAGAGCTATCCTGCTCCTTCTGCAATCAAAAGATGAAAATCATAGACTCCCTAGGCCTCAATACATAGGCCACAAGTCATTCAAGCTCCTATATCATGTAATTCTCTTGGAAATAAATCCTTCTCCATGCAAGGAATATTCACCTAAAATATCCTAGCAACTGATAGTACACTGTCCCACCATCTGAACTCAACTGGGTCTCAATCTGAACTGCCATGCATCAGTTATCCATGAGAGAATACTCAGTTATCTAAAAATAATAGTTGTCACATGCATGCAAGCATTAACAAACTATATCTCATTATTTTAACAACTTGTTAAAATAATCTAACTAGACTTGACTAAGATAAACTAAGTCAATTGATTCTCTCATTATAGAACTCACACTTAATTCCTCAATCAATGGGACAACTAATTGCATGTTCTCACAAAGACTTCTAGTTTAATTTTCCATAACTAATTAAATCATGTAGATTAATTAATTAATATTTTACACTGTTGTTAAGACCAAATTCGTTTTTACTTCCTATAGTTAGACCAGGGACTACTAAAAATAGGAAGGGACCCAGAAATGCTATTTTTAGAAGTTTCTATTTTTAGTAGTTTCACCTCTCACCCAATGTGGCCAAAATGCTCATTGGCCAAATTGCTCTTTTTAGAAGTTCTATTTTTAGCACATTCTAAATTTAGCATTTCTTGTTGCACACTTTTCAATAGGAGGATGATGTGCACATGGTTTGGGACGCATATAGGGTGGTCGACAGCTAGGTACAATGGCCAGGATGGTCCGCGTGCGCATCTGTCAAGATGGGTACAGACCTATGGTAAACAACCTGCACGGATGCACTTGAAATTCAAGATGGGAAATATGGACAATAAGCATGTGTTGGGGGGCAACTACGTGAAGGGCTCCTCAAGTTGGAACGACAGAGTGTGGAAATAACAAGCACGCAGATGGTTATCCACGCGGAAGCCTTTAACGAAGTGTGCAGAGCACTGAACAAGGTATCTAATGCGCAACGAAGTGATTGGGACTTACGTGTACCAGTAGTCCTATGGGCTTATAGGGTGATGTGCAAGAAATTGATGGGACAGACGACTTCTAGGCTGGTTTATGAAGCGAACGCTGAAATACTGATGAAGTATATCATGCCTAGTCCGCGCATAGCAGCGCCCATGGATACGATAGATCGTGGAGCCTTGAAAGAAGGGATCGTGCAGTTAGAGAAGAAGAACGCTTGGGACCTGATGAAGAGATCCAACACAGTAATCTTAGGCTCCAATAACTCATGAATGAAAAAGTTTGTTTGATGGAGAAAAGCAAGAAGAAGTCAAGAAACTAGAGGGAGGAATGCAAAAGGAATTTCCTTGATAAAAGGACTATGGTGATAAAACAGGATGCGCACAATTACATTGATAAATTTAGAGACTACTACTGAGATTTGATCAGTTTGATGCCTTGGATTGGACCACATCTGACTCAGAGGATCACATATGGTGGCACAATGTAGACGACAAAGTGCGCAATGCAGGTAGTGAAGTTACAAGTAAAACTTTTCTCAGAAAACATAAACTATAGCTGGTCGAAACCATATATAGGTGGTGCGGCCACCTAACTAGTTCTGGAAAGCACAATCTTAGCGCTCCAGGCAGTTGAAGGGAGGCGCGGGACTATAAATTACTCTTCCCAAGAGCTGCGTGTTAGAAAATTATATATTACAAAGCAATGGAACACATAAAATATTGCAAAATTATAAACACAAAAAACACATAAAACAAGAGAAACACAGATATACGTGGTTCACCCAGTTTGGGCTACGTCCACGGAGAAGCAACCAGTACTTATTTTTATATTATCCAGCAAACTAAAGAGACACAACCTACAATAGATCCACTGTAACTCCCTCTTTGCTCTCAATCTCCTCTCTCTTCCTCACTCAGAATACAGACGTGCATACACATAACACAATTCCCTCATATATAGCGAGGGGTTGTCTTCTAGGGAAAAAAAACCCCTAAATTAAACATAACTTCTATTGTCAGATCTCTGCCTAATGAATGGTCCATATTGACTACGAAATTACAAAATTTTACGAGGCAATTTTACATCTATTCTTAGCTTTGGGGGTGTTGCCCCCGAAACCCCCGCTAGGGGTGGGGTTGGGGGGGCTCCCAAAAGGTTGCAGCTGCCCCCCCCTGTAGTGAATATTTTATGGCTGGCGTTGCCACCCCATTACGAACTGGGGTCTAATGTGGCAATACCTTTGAATACAAAAGATAATCAGGCTCCACACTCAACACTCTGTGATGTCAGGGCTACACGCAGGAGAGAAGTGTCACATGGTCCGCAACAACGCAAGGGTAGCTGCGCTACCGCGCGGGTTGGCTGGAAAGTAACCGTTATAATCACTAGTCATGATGTGATACTTGGTTTGAGACCAAATGGAGTTGGTGGAAAGAATTTAAGGCGAGCTTTATGGGTTAGATTTGGGAAAATCTACCGCTAAGGGAGCATTAATGGACCAGATTTGGGGGGAATAGTCGAATTCGAATTTAAAAGGCGCTATAAAATACAAAGGCCTACCCAGCAAACAATACTTGTTCATTTGAGAACTGAGCTATCATGCGCCTAAATAATTCTAAACCCAGACCTGTTGAGAGCATTGTTTGAGCACACACCTGAGCAGTTGAGCGATTTCAGGAAAAACAAGATGGCAATGTCTCAAGAAGCCAGGGATATCGGAGAAATGACTATCAAAGAGGTCACGCAGGCCATGAAAGTGGAAGATGCCCCTGAGAGTGCTGGGAAGGTTGTGGAAATCCCTAAATCACTGCGCACGTCGAGACCCAAGAAAGATAAGCAGCCCATGATTCCAGTGCGTGTGTCCCCTTGAAACCCGCTGCGAACTAAGTTGACAATGGAAGAAAAGGGGAAAGTGGTTAATTTGGAAATCAATGAGGAGGAGGAAGACCTTGAGGACATCTTGATAGAAGAGGATGAGGACGAAGACATGGAGGAGGAAACCGAGGCTGCGTACCCTCTAACCAAGCTGCCTGTGTATGTTCCTCCATGGAAGGGGAAGGCAAAGGTGCCCAAGGACTTGGATGACGGTAAAAGCTCTTTGTAGACTCCGCTGCTACTTGACGATATCATTTTCGAAGGGGTACACCTAGGACAGGTGTCGAGTTTGAAGTTTGAAGATTGGGATCTCGCCAACCATGATAAATTCCCTCACTTGGTGACAGCGCAGCTCATGGAGCCGAAGAAACACACCACGGTGGGGGTCATAGAGTTGGAGTCGTGTAAGTGGCTGCGTGGAGTTGAAAAGGCAGGGTTGTTGAACCTACTCTGGGTGCTGCATTACCATCGCGCCCTAGTGACCATCTTCATTATCAAGCAGCTACTCTACCTGGTGCATGACGGGTGTTTGTCACTGGAGGAGCCCATCCCCATCACGGACCACCTAATCCATAGAATTACCTGACTCCCTTGTAAAGGAGAAGACCCAGCACACATTTTGGAGGGTAAAAGTAGTGATTTGGCCATTGCGAAGGCCATGAAAAATAAATATAAGAAGAAGAGGGTCTACGCGATCTCCAATATCAACAACAAGGCAGTCCGAGTTGTGACTTAGATACTGGCGGGTAAGGTCATGCAGAAGTGTCGCACGGATGAGGTGTCTGCGCTGGTGGTTGCACTTGCCAAGGAGTGCGCAGAGAGGATATAGTTTAACTGGTCTGAATACTTGTGCAAGGAGGTCCTAGAGAATTGCCGCGAGGCACAGGAACAAGGGAAAACCTTCCACTATGCGTGGCTTCCGCTATCCATGGTGTTGGTGGCTGGGGAATTGCCTGAGGACAGCCAGTTCCCCACAATTGCGAGGGATCTCCCGGAGGCCCCAAAGTACGCTTTGCTGTGGGCCACTAAAGATGCGCACAAGATCCGAGACAGTAAAATATTCTGGGTGTTAATGGAGTTGAACATCAGAATGGGGATTAACCGCAAGCCATGGTTATTTCCCATTATCTATAATAGTTTACAAATCTTCACAGAGTTCAAAGTGGACTTCCATCACGCCTACATCAGGGCATGCAAGGACCCTACAAATAAGTGGAATGAATTATCATACCTGCCCACGGATGGCATTATCTTTGATGTACTTGAGGCATGACTACCAGAGTGGCGCACTCCAGACATCTTTGCTGTGGAAGTAGATAAGTCTGCTGCACAGAAAAAGATGGAGGAGGCAAAAATGAGAATGGCCCAATTGGCAGAAAAGAGAAGAAAAGAGGTCACAATTGAAAAGGCATAGGAGGCGTGGGACGCTGTGAAGGCAGCAGCAGAATAGAAAAAGGCTGCAACAGAAGCGCAGAAGGCAACGGAGAAGGAGTGCAAGGGCCGGAAGTCGCCTTCGCTTGAGTAGGAACAAGAGATGGAGATAGAGACAGAGGAGGGTGGCATGAACCCACAATCAGTGTTGACACGGTTAAAGCACTAGCGTCTAAGACTTCTTTTGACCTGATCACCCTCACTGAGGTGGATCTACATGACATAGGGGAGACGGTGCACGACATCACTGCGGAGGCCCTCTAGTAGCTCACAGAGGAGAATCAGATTATGTTGGGGGCCCTTCGGGCACAGATTCAGGAGTTGCAGGTGCGCACTCCTTAGGTTGGTACTCTCTTGACCAGCCTCGCAATAGGAACAACCACAACTGAGGAAATGTTGCGTGCTTGCACGACCAACACAATAATGCTGCCAAAGGGGGCACTGGTTACAGAAAGCGATGCTGATAGGCCTATGGTTAGTGCATTAAAGGGAGTAGCGATTAACATGGCTACGCTCCCTTGGGAGATGCTTTATGTCCTGCAGGACAAAGTTACTGAAGAAATGCAGGCTAGGGAGAACCACGCACTGGTGTTGAGCGAACAAAGAATCAACATGGAGTAGTTGAGCTTGCAATGCAATGAGATCATGTCCCAAAACAGGCAGATAGTGCAGGTACTTGAAGAAGCTTGCCAAATGGTCCCTGAGTTGGCCATCCCGGCAGAGGTGTGCATCCAGAGGTTAGCAACAGGGGTGCGCGAGGAGCGAGACGAGATGACCAAGGTTCAAATGGATATGAAATTCCAGATAGTAGAGCTGTGGTTAAAGGTGCAACCTTCAACTCTTCCAGAGATGAGGGAACGGTGTGCCAACTCCATCACAACGGGCATAGAAGAGATCAGTAGTATAGTGAAGGATTGCACCTTAATGTTGGAAGAATCGTTCGAGGTTCTCACCACTCTATACAAGGACTCGAACATACAGTGCTTGGAGATAGAGGTGCATGAGCTATAGCAACGATATGACAACATAAAACGGACCACGCAGACTGTGGCCCTTACATAGAGGCTCACACGGATGCAACAAGCCAAGGCACTTAAGGAGAAAGTAGACGCGGCGTGGCACAAAGAAGCGATTTTGAAGGTGCACGTCCAACCATGGATTGATGAGGCCATCGTCATCACAACATCAATTGAAGGCAAGATCGCGCAGATGTGGGGGATGCAGGAGCATATACATGGAAGTAGTTCAGATACTGTGGTCTCTAAACAACGCGTCTAGGAGATACAACAGGCAACCACTCAGTGCGTTGTCGATCTTGCAGTAGTGCGAGCAGAGTTGAGAGGTCTCCATGCGAAGATCTCCGCACCAACAGAGTGACTCAAGGGTGAGTCATGATGTTTTTGTTGGGGGCTTGTTGGGCACAGGATCCCCCAAGGCAATTTTTGGGGCCTAAAGCCCAAGTTTTGAGTAAGTTCAATGTAAATACTTCGCGATTTGTGGGCACGAAGCGCGAAGTTGTAATTGAGTTATAGGGTGTTTCACCCTTACTTTTGTAATTTAATGTCAGCTTGAGAGTTCTATGCATGGTCCGTGGACCATGGGATTGTATAAATAGATCGAGGCTCTAAGTTGTAAAAGAGACATCTAACAATCTAATAGAAGATGAAGCATAGAGTATAAGTAGAAGTGTAAAGTTGTGTCTTGGGTCGTAGGGTAGGAAAAGGCTCTGCAGCTGAGTGCACAGAGGCCTTGTACTCCGCAGCTGAGTCTACGGACCCCTACAGCTGAGTACGCGGGGTGAGTTGAATCTGTAACCGATTGAAGAAGTAATAAAGAGAAGTTCTTATCATTTTGTGTACCTTTGTTTCCTGTTTTATGCATTGAAATACATTGGATATGAATTGCAAGTCTAATGTTTATTTGCTGCGCGAACTTATATGAATGTGTTGAATAAGCGAGTATAAGTTATGTATCTGTTTACGCGAAGTTAACTAATAGTTATAAGAAGAAAAATAAGAACTATGGTGGAACCTAGGGAAAGAGCGCAGATCGCTACCTGAGCAGCATGAAATCACATCAGCCCCCGATTGGGGTTGCGTGAAGGCGATTGTAACAGAGCACGAAGGTCTCACAGGAGAGGAAAGTGTGCGAAGTGACCTGTGCGAAATCATTTATAGTTGGACTAAGTTGACTCCTCAAACATATCAAGGGTGCGGAAACTTGGTTCCAGCATCCCCCCATACTTCTTCAGGTTAGACCTTAGTCCGTGCTCCACGGGTTGTTGCCGAAAGGGCTAGTAGTACAGGGATTTTTTTGGCTAATTAACTCTGAACCTGGGTCAGGCCCCATCAAGCCAACACGTAAACAAATACTTTATCTCACATTCACTTAATTAACACAATCATATATGTTCGTGCATCATATAAACAGTAGAAATGCAATTCATACCCGATACATTCAATGCAGAAAACAAGAAATAAATACACAGGAATGATATAAAACTTCTCTTTATTAATGCTTACAACTGTTACATACTCGACTCACCTTGCGCACTCAACTACAGGAGTCTGCGCACTTAGCTGCAGACTACTAGGCCTCTACGCACTTAGCTGCATAGCCTTCTCCTACCCTACAACCCAAAGACTCGACTTTACACTTTAGATACGACTCAACTCTTCATCCTTAGACTTGTGATTGATTCTTTTACAACTTAGAGCCTCACTCTATTTATACAATCCCATGGTCCACGAACCATGGGTAGATCTCTATAACCGATATTACATTACAAAATTAAGGGTGGACAACCCTATGACTCATTTACAAGCTACATGCTCTGTGCCCACAAAATGCGGAGTCTTTACGTCGAAGTTATAATTTGTGACCAAAATCTGGGTTTTGAGCCCTAAAACTTTCCTTGGGGGATCCCGCGCCTAATACGCCCTCAACACAAACATCATGACTCACCCTCGAGTCACTCTATTGGTGCGAGATCTTCGCGCAAAGACCTCCCAACACTGCCTAGACTGCTGCAATATCAGCAACACACTAAGCGGCTGCCTGCTGCACTTCTTGGACGCGTTGTTCAGAAACCGCTATAGCTGAACTGCTTCCCTGAACCTGTTCCTGTGTTCTTGCATCTGTGCAATATTTGCTTCAATAAAGGCTATATTGATGAACGCCTCATCAATCCATCATTGTACGCGCACCTTCCAAACGGCTTCCTTGTGTCGAGTAGCATCCACCTGCTCCTTGAGTGATTTTGCTTGCTACATCCGCGCGAGCCTCTGTGTAAGGGAAATCATCTATGCAGTCCCTTTTATCTCATCATATTTCTGTTGTAGCTCACATGCCTCTGTTTCTAAGCATTGTACGTTCAGGTCCTCTTGCAGAGTGGTGAGAACCTTGAACGACTCTTCAAATAGCTTGGTGCAGTCTTTCACTGCGATGTTGACCTATGCTATGGCTACTGTGATCGCGTTGGTGCGCTATTATTTAATCTCTGGTGGAGTTGAAGGATGTGCCTTCAATTGTAGCTCGACTATCTGAAGGTTCAACTTTAGCTGAACCTTGGCCATCTCTTCCTTTACCTCGCACACCCTTGACGCTAGTTTTTGGATGCACGCCTCTGCTAGTTCCTCTGCTTGGATGGCTAGCTCTGGCATCATTTGTCAAGCTTCATCAACCACCTGCACAATCTGTCGGTTCTGCGCCACTACTTCGTCGTGCTTCAGGCTCAACTGTTCGATGTTGATGTGTTGCTCACTCATGACTTAGAGTGCGCAACCCTCCCTATCTCACAGTTATGCAGTAACTTCGTCCTGCAAAACATAGAGTGTCTCCTGAGGGAGCGCAACCATATTTATCCCAACTCCCTTCAGCACACTGACCATAGGCCTGTCGGCCTCATTTTCTGTAACCAATTCTCACTCTGGAAGCACTATAGTGTTGTTCATTTAGGCGCATAACATTTCCTCAGCTGCGACTGTGCCTACTACGAGACTGGTTGACAGAGTATCAGCTTGTGGAGTGCACACCTAAAATTCCTGTATATGTGCCCGGAGGGCCCCCAACACCATCTAGTGTTCCTTCGCAAACTGCTAGAGGGCCTCCGCGGTGACTTCCCTCACCGTCTCCCCAATGTCATGTAGAGCCCCCTCAGTGAGGGTGATCGGTTCAAAATAATTCTTTGAGGCCTTCGACTTCTTCCATGGCCCCTCTTGCTCTCTTAGGCGTTGTCATTTCAACTGTGTGGACGCTGTCTGCAGGTCCGCGCCACCTTCCTATGAATCTATTTCCTATTCTGGCAAATGCGACTTCTGGTCTTCACACTCCTTCTCTGCTACCTTTGCAGCGTCCCACACTACTTGGGCCTTCACTGCTGCAGCTTCGTTCTGATGCTTCTCTGTGAACTGCGTGATCCACAATTTTACCTCCTCCTTCCTCTATGCAGCGAACTTCTCTGTGTCCTTTGCCAAGCTGGCTGGAGTGCGCCACTTCGGTGGCCACAACTCAAGTACGATGAATATGACATTGTTTATCGCTAGGTAAGGTAGTTCGTGCCATGTCTTCGCGGGGTCCTTCCGCACCCTGATATAAACATGGTGGAAGTCCGCCTTGAATTCTGCGAAGCTCTGTAGACTGTTGTAAACAGTGGGCAATAACCGCGATTTGCAATTAATCCCCATTCTGATATTCATCTCCATGAACACCTAGAATATATTACTGTCTCTAATCCTCTGTGCATCTTTGGTTGCCCACAACAAAGTGTACTTTGTTGCCTCTAGAAGATCCTACGCAATCATTGGGAACTGGCTTTCCTCAGGCAATTCCCAAGCCACAAACACTATGGATCGAAGAAGCCATGCATAGTGTAAAGTATTCCCCTGCTACTGTGCTTCGCGATAGTTCTTTAGGAACTCTCTGCACAAGTAGTCTTCCCAGTTAAACTAGACCCCTTCTGTGCATTGTGTGGCAAGTGCAACCACTGGAGCGGGCACCTCATCCACGCAACACTTCTGCATAAGCTTCCCGGCCAATATCTGCGTCGCGACTTTGACCGCAATGTTGATGATGCTGGAAATTGTGTACCCTCTCTTCTTCTTCTCCAGCTTGAATTTCTTCTTCATGGCCTCCGCGATTATAGGGTGCGGGATCCACCAAGGCAAGTTTTGGGGCCTAAATCCCAATTTTTAACTAAGTCCAATGTAAAGACTGCGATTTGTGGGTGCGGAGCGTGAAGATTGTAATTGAGTCATAGGGTTGTTCGCCCTTACTTCTGTAATGTAATGTCAACTTGAGAGTTCTACCCATGGTTTGTGGACCATGGGATTTTATAAATAGAGCGAGGCTCTAAGTTGTAAAGAAAATAGAATAGAATGGACAGATGATCTTGATGGAATAAAAGCCTAAAGTCTAAGTGAAATGTCGACTCTTTGGGTCATAAGGTAGGAGAAGGCTCTGCAGTTGAGTGTGCAGAGGCCTAGTAGTCCACAGCTCAGTGCACGGACCCCTGCAGTGAGTGTGCAAGGTGAGTCGAGTCTGTAACCAATTGAAGAAGTAATAAAGAGAAGTTTCTTATCATTCTATGTATCTTTTTCCTGTTTCATGCATTGAAGCATATTGGGTGTGAGTTGCACATTTACTATTTATTTGTTGCACGGACTTATATGCATGTGTTGAATAAGCAAATATAAGATAAATATCTGTTTACATGAAGTTAGCTAATAGTTAAAAGAAGATAAGTAAGATCCACGGTGGAACATAGGGAAAATGCGCATATCGCTGCCATAGCAACGTGAAAGCACCTCAGCCCCTGGTTAGGGCCACATGAGGGTGATTGTACCTGATTGCAAAGATATCATAGGTCAGGAGAGAGCACGAAGGGGCTTGCGCAAAGCTAATTCACAGTTGGACCCAAGCGACACCTTAGAGCTCTCAAGGGTGTAGAAACTTGGTTCTAGCATCCCCCCATACTGTTTCGGGTGAGACCTCAGTCTGCGCTCCGTGAGTTGTTGCTAAAAGGGCCAGTAGTACAGGGATTTTTTGGCTAATTAACTCTGAACCTTGGTCAGGCCCCTCCAAGCCAATAGTGATGGCCAAATCATCACTCTTACCCTCTGAGATATTTGCTGGATCCTCCCCTTTGCAAGGGAGCCGGGTAATTCTATGAATTAAATGATTCGTGATGGGGATGGGCTCCTCCAGCCACAAACACCCATCATGCACCAGGTAGAGCAACTGCCTGATGAAAAAAATAGTCACTAGGACGCGATGGTAATGTGGCACCCATAGCAGGTTTAACAATCTTGCTTTCTCTACACTTCGCAACCATTGGCGCGGCTCCAACTCTATAACTCCTAGCTATGTGTTTTTCTTCTGGCGCATGAGCTGTGTGGTTGTCAAATGTGGGAATTTCTCGTGGTCCGTGAGATCCCAGTCTTAAAATTTTAATACCGGCACTTGCCCCAAGTGCATTCTGTAAAAAATGATGTCGTCGGGGAGCAACGGGGTCTGAAAAGAGCTCATGCTCTCATCTAGGTCTTTGGGCACCCTTGCTTTCCCCTTCCATGGAGGAACATACGTGGGCCGCCTGGTCAGAGGGTCTGCACCCAGGGTTTCCACCTCCATCTCTACATCCTCCTTCTCTTCTACCAGCATTTGTTCAAAGTCTTCCTCCTCCTCGTCAGATTCCAAGTTGATAGCCTTCCCATTTTCCTCCATAGTAAGTCTCGTTCTCAGCGGGTTTCTAGGGGACACACGCATTGGTACCATATGTTGCTTGTCTTTCTTGGGTCTCGGTGCGCGCAACAATTTAGGGATTTTTGCAACTATCTGACAGTTTCTAGGGCTTCCCCTACCGTTATGGCCTACGCGGCCTCCTCAGCGGTCATTGCTCTGGTATCCATGGATTCCTCAGGCACTGCCATACTGCTATTCCATAATTCTCTCAACGGCTCGGGTAAGTGCTCAAACAATGACTTCGACTTAAAAAGATCAAACAAATCTGGGTTCATGAATCTCTAGGTGTGCAACAGCTCAATTCTCAAATGGACAAGTTTTGTTTGCTGGACAGCCCTTTGTAATTTATAGCACCTTTTGAATTCGAATTCGACTGTTCCTCCCATTTTTGGTCCATTAATGCTTCCTTGGCATCTGATTTTCCCAAACCTAGCCCATAAATTTCGCCTTAAATGCATGTTGCCCACTCCATTTGGTCTCAAGCCAAGCATCACATCATGAATAGTGACTGTAACGGTCACTTTCCAGCCAACCCGCGCGGAATCGCAGCTACCCTCGTGCTGTCGTGGACCCTGTGACACTTAGCTACTACGCGTAGTCCTGACATCGTGTAGCTCTTGGGAAGAGTAGTTTATAGTTCCGCGCCTCCTTTCATCTACGTAGAGTGCTAAGACTGTGCTTACTATGGCTAGTCAGATGGCCGGGCCACCTGTGTACGACTTCAAATGACTACCATTGACTTTTTCCTGGGAAGAGCTTGCCATTTAATTTCACCAACTACACCGTGCCACCATCTATGATCTCCTTAATAACATATGGTCCCATCCAATGCATTCTGAGCTTCCTGGGGAATTTCTCAAACTTACTATCGTACAAAAACACCAAATCATTTGCCTTGAAGGTGCGCAACTTAATATGTCGATCGTGCCAGGCCTTTTTGCGTTACTTTTGCACATGCTAGTGGAATCCAACCAAAAATTGTTCTTCTTCGAGCTCCTCCAACTGTGCAAGCCTCTCCTCTAAGGCTCTGTGATCCATCATACCTGTGAGCATCACTATGCATAGATTAGGTACAATGTACTCCATAGGAATTACGGCTTCTACTCCATAGACAAGCCAAAAGGGTGTATGTCCTGTCAGTTTCTTGCATGTCATCCTATAAGTCCATAATACTACCAGTACGTGCAGGTCCCTATCACTTCGCTGTGCATTACATACCTTTGTCAGGACGTTGCACACCTTATTAAATGCATCCACCTGGATAACTTTTTGCGCAATTGTCCTTCCTACGTAATTTCTTTCTAACATTAAGATCCATCTGCACATTTGTCCCCCTAACACATAGTTATTGACCATACCTTTAAGTGCGAAGTTCATGTGCATCTGTGCAGGTTGTTTTTCATATGCCTACAGGTTGTTTTTCATATGCCTCGAGCATGGATCATTTCGTCCATTGTATTTGCCTGTCAATTGTACCCTATGCTTCCCAAATTGTGTGCACATCATCCTTCTACATTTGCGCCAGTCGTCAAAGCTCCCTTTGTGCATACCCCACCACCTCGCGGGCATAGCACGCAGTACCCAGCCCAATGCCTGGAAGCATTGTTTTTCTGGTACCTCCCTTTCAAATTTATCCAAGAAGGTATCTATCTCACTTAACCCATCATAAGTAGGCAGGTCCCTCACTTCTGTCGATACATAGTGTAGTGACCTTGTCATCATATTACAATTCAGCGTGGTTACTTCGTGTAACCGGTTTTTCCAGCATTCTATCTCCTCACCAGAATCTGAAGTATAGGAGCTCTCATGATCCCATAAAATTCACCCATCCGTGGTGGGATTTACCCATTCTTTCTCTCACACTGTTATCTTGTAGATGTATTCCAAGTCATCATCACTTTCATAGTCGCGCATCGGCTCTGTATAGTGTGATCCTTCAGTGGGGTCCAGGGGTATAACTACGCGTAGTGACTTTTTCTCAAAAATCATCTTGCGCTTCTTCAGATTAATCACCTTGTTCATGTCAGTGGCCCAATCAATTCCTACGAGTGCGGGGTAGGGATTGTTGTCATCAACAATCTCTATCACTTCAAAGTCTGCTAGCATGCTCGCTCCCTCAATATCCATAGTGATTCCCTCGAATTGCCCCATGGGTATTATCTTCTGTTGGTTCACCATTCGCAGCTGAATAGGAGACCACTGTAGCATACGTCTCGCCATTTACTCCCATGTCTGCTTCAGTAGAACATTCACATTCGATACTAAATCCAGAATAATTGGATCCATCCCATATTCTCCAATCTGCGTGGTTAGTCACATTTCTATTATCGTTCTTGTCTTGTGTTTTTTGATCTTCTTGACTACATGCGGTTCTCCTAGCGCGATCCCAACGCATATGTTAATGAGTTTTTGTAACCCTTTTACAGCTTTACTGTCACGCAGTAACTTTATACATGTTTCCAAGAACATTGTGAGCATGGATGGGTCCATCTCTGGCTCTGGTCTATCTCTTCTTCCTGAAGTGGAGGCCTCAGGGAAGCTCTTCTTAGCTTCCATGAAGGCTACCTAAGCGTGATCCAAATCAAACTCTGCTTCTTTCGCCAGAGCTTTGAGAACCCAAGTACTATCTTCCGGTTTTTTTCCTTTATCATATCCCATCGCAATTCCACTTTGAAGCACAATGTTCACATCTGGATCTTCCTCGCGCGGCTCAGATCTCATCATCATTCCATGACGTAACCAAAGAAATGAACCGACGACGTAGGCTGGCGTAGTTTGCAGGAGGACAAGTGGCCACTCCCTGTGAGCTTGGTGATGATGCCGAGAATAGGGAACTCTAAGAGCAGCTACAAGTAGGCGATCCGACAAAGGCGAAAGAAGAACCGAATCACCATGATCTCTAATGGAATTAAAGCCATGAACATGGAACAGAAAGGACACAGAGAGAGAGGAAGAAGAGTCGGGAACCCAGGGAGGAACACCAAAGATAGAAGATAGAGAAGAGAAAGAATCAGTTAAGCAAAAGCAGAAAGAGGATAGAGGGCTAAGTTGACCAAAGGCAACGTCAAGCACCAGAGAGCTTGAGAGATTCAAGCCATCCCTGAGAGGATTTGTCTAACCAAAGAGGTCAAAGAGCTGGTAAGGAAGAGAGTCTATGTACTCCAGTGGCTTGGGGAATCCAAGAACCACCCTGTCAAGCTAATCTGTTTCAAGAGACTCATATTGATCTCCCTCATTGTAATTCTCTACTTCAAGACACAATAAAAAGAAGGCCACCATTGAGAGCTGGACCAGAGATGTCGCCTTGCAGGATTGGGTGAACTCCTTATTTATTTCTTGCGTTCTTGTCTTTGCTTACTGTATTTCTCTGCTGTTTTCCATATCAAATGTCTATGTATTTGCAATCTGATCGATTCGTTGCTTAAATAACATAGACACACACACCAACATATGAGTCTTCATTTTAATAATTCTTAACTGAGGTCACTTATTGGGTGATTATCAGATCAATAGCCAACCCTATCTCAGTAGGAAAGGAATTTTAGGGTTTTAGTGCTTGTGTCTCTTTTGTTTTGATAGGTGGATTGATGCTCAAATTCTTTGACTTTTGCAGTGGAAGGTACTTGGAAATATCACCGAGTGACCAGGAGTAGCATGGAACCATTTATTACATATGAGAATGATAAAATTACATCAAATTTAAATATGAAATACAAATGCTTTGTTTTCACCTCAAAACTAGTTTTGAGGTGAGAACTTCATTAAGCATACAAATTAACAAATTTTGACTTCTTTGATCGTTATTAACCTCCTCATGTCTTTGCTGACCATTATTAGCAATAATCATTGAGATCTGACCACGGAGGAAACCCTAGACCTAATGAGACCAAAACCCTATGTAATTAATGGAATAGACTGAAAATGAGCATAAACCATTGACTGAAAGGTATGAAAGGAGGTCAACAAGTGCATATCATGAGAGAAAACCTGAAATGAACCCTACCATCAGTAGATACATGACCTAATGGAATGCAACCTCATCAGAATGGGTATCCTAGTATGAAATAGAAAAGAGTAATTTTGATCACTGATGGCAGTGGTGAAGACAACGACACTAACATTGGCTACAATGGGGATGGTAGCTCCTTGGAGGTGCCAAGAACACTGTAGTCAAGTAGCCTTATCCATTGGGCATGGAGTCAAAAACTCAAAATGAAATTACATGAATGAATACTGATGACTCAAAGACCCAAACTAACTTGAAACTGACTCAATACTAAAACACAACTGACAAACTAGAAAATATGCTCAAAATGGAGCTTATTCAGTAAAACCTACTCTAACTTTCCATTCATCACCTGATCAAGTGAAATGAAACAACCAATGCAACCAAGTAAGTATTCTGGCTATTATTTGAATTCTCCACAAGAGCTTTCTTATGAACAACAAGAGAGAACCACTGAAAGGCAACTTCCATGAAAACTTGTAAACAGATCCGTTGAATAATATGGATTCTCTATCTGCCTCCAAAAATGCTGTATAAAGATCTTGAAATTCATGTGCACTGGGACTTAGCTCATCCAATGGATTACTTTTCTTCTCCTCATGCCATGAATGCAAACTTTCATCTGAGCTTTGTGACGAGACTCCTGCTGAAAATGAAAAAGAAACCGATTGGCGGATCAAATTTGTATCAATACATGTTTCAAGCTCACAGTTAGCTAATGGAGAAAAGCTTTGACTGTAGACATCATCAAACACATCAGCTCTTGGACCATGAAAAAACTTGAAAATACTGCTGTAACCCATTTTCTATTGGTTCTAATGAGATTGCATGATTTTATACAGCCTACTTATTTGAAGATATACTGTGCAAATTTCCATTCAAAAACTGAAATGATTCAAAACATAATGGTACAGAATCATCTTGCATCATTTGATCATATTTTCCAGCTTCCAAGTCTTCATTTGAAACTTGACAATCAATGGCATTTGGGGGTTGCAAATCTAGATAAGAGAAGTCTTGAACAAGGATCTCATTGCCCTCTAAATGGTCCAGATCAAAATTGATCGACGATTGATTTCTGATTGCATGAAAGTTGTCTCTGATTAACTCAAACATAGAAAAACAAAAAGGAAAAGATCCTTCACTTACTTCAAAAGTTGCTACACTTTCCTCCTCACTTCCATAGCTGATATGTAATAACTGATCACTATACTCGAACTGCTGAAAGTGAATTTTTTCCTTCCACAAACTTGCTGCTGATTTGTCTGCAAGACTAGCTTCTGTTTGGAGGACATAATCATCATCATATTGATCAAACATACGCAAATAGTCAGTATAAAACACATCATCAAGCATACATGTTAGGTCAAAAGCTCTCTCTTCTGCAAGATGATCTATAAAACAATCATTATCAGATCTATGACAAGTGGGATAGTAATGAAAATGTTTTGGATCAGCCACTTGTTCTTCTTCAATTTGCGAGCCATGGTCTTGAACATCATACTCATTCCTTGTGGTGATATTTTGCATCATCTCTTCCACTGCACTTAACAAAATGTCGAGCTTTACCTCTAAAGATGTCGATTCCTCTGGATATGTGTCCTTCATCTTTTCTTCCTTCAACTTTGCCCTTCTAATCAGCAAATTAGCCTCTACTTCTACTGCACTATTTTGCATCTCTTCAAGTGTTGCAAGGTTCCTTTCTCCAAGCTGAAACTCCATTTTTGGATCAAAAGGATCCGGATAGGGTAAGAGAGCAGATCCAGGAGGAGGTCTTATATTAACCGGCATGGAAAAGTAGACTTGGTTAAATCTGGCAGAAAATTGTTATACTGTCTCCCCTGGCTGTCTTTTCAACTGGTTATACTCTTCTATAATCAAGACAAGGTTTTGTCTGACTACCCACTTGTTGAGGAAAATTTTGATGAACTGCTAGAAATCTGGGATGCTCGCATTAGGTAGGGTTTTGAACCAACTCTTGACTTTGCCTTGCAAAGAAAGAGCAAAAAGCCTAATACTGATATCATCTTCATCAACTTCATAAAGGTCAAGAAAAGACTCAAAATTTAGTACATGTCTCTCAGCAGTGACATTGTCACATTCACCATCAAATCTTGGTAGATATAGGTAATGATTTTTAGGGAAAGCATGGGATATGGGAGTTAAAATTAGAGGCTTGTATCTATCTGGAATATTACAAGGTGTAGGCATATGTACAGAAGGTGTAGAATTAGTCTTGGTCTCTTGAGGCTCATCAATTTGAAGACGGGCATCATAAGATTCGGAAGAAGGGTCTTCATCAGGATCAAAGGCATGCAAATATTTGGTATTCACAATCTTCAAAGGGAAGGAATCAAATGCAGGTCTAGGATCTTATTCTTTTCTTGAATACAATATACTTTGAAGAGTCTTCTTGACATTCTCGAGAAAAGAGAAGAAATAATTTATAACAAATATCATGATCTCTTGCATGAAATTCCAACTTGAATACCTGATCTTTCCATATTTTCCTTTCATGTTTCGACTGGTCAGGTTCATCCTCTAGTGGAGTCCTTGGATCTGATCTCGAAACTGATTTGGAGTCACCTAGGTGAATGATTTCAGCCTTTCGGTGTCTGATTGTTGTTCACTATGAACAATCAGATCTAAACTTGATACATTTTACTGAGGAACATAAAACTACGTTTCCCCAGTATGGTCGCCACTATGTTAGAGCCTAGATCGACCTCAGGCTGAAGGGAGGCAATCTTAGGATAACCACGAACAAAGCTTAACCTGGTAGCTAGCCCTACCAGGTCGGGAGAGGGCTCTCTCCTTATCAATCTCAGTTGAGATGACTGAATCGAATATGGATTTTAGGCTAGGTATAGTAGCTCTAGGCTATTTGGTTGATTTTGAAGGTTTTGTTGCTGGATCAAATGGAGCATGCAACTTTGGGTTCAGCAAATCAAGTCAGAATTGCAGGGTGTTCTGTGGGGTGAGGTAGGTAGGTGTTTTGGCACTTGGAATTGAGTGATATGGTAGGTCTAAGACTGGTGAGGGGATGAGGAGGGCATGCAAAGATCATGATTCCTCTTCAAATAGTTGAAAACATCAAAAACTAAACGTATCCCCAAGGCAGAGCACTGTTATCAATGTATTCTACCTATCTATCTTGATTTCATTTAGTTTATAAGAATGAATTAGATTTTGAAACACATAACACATGATAAAAACTAATGACAGAAGGAGAAACAATGCTAAAGCACATTACCACAAGAATCCCACAAAAATAGCTGCAAATCCTGGTTTATTTCCTTGCCAAACTGCGGTAGAGATTTACAATATAGCTTAAAGCATCCACAAGAGTCCATCCTTTGCCAATGACTGAAAAAATACATAATATAGACATAAAACCACCTATGCCAGCCATCAAGGGTCGAATCCATGAGAAAAGGGGTGGTTTCAACCATTTCTAAACTAGGAATAGGAATATAGGTAGTGGACAGCTTGCCTCTATAACCATGGAAACTGATTCATTTACCCCTCAACCACCTCAAAATGATGAATCTACCATATAAGGTCATTTTGAAATTACATTTATATATCATAGCATCATTTACAATCATAAATTCATCCAAGATGAAATAAAAAGTCAACTTGTAGAAAAACTAGGCGAAATTTCGATTTTTGAGCAAAACTAGCAAAATTTATCCTTTGCACAGTGCCTCTTCAAACCTAGTTTTGCAGGCCTTCCCCTTGACCAAATTGAGCCCACGATAGATCATTGGAAATTTCTTCCTGTCTAGTTTCTAGAACATCTTTAAGTTTTGCATTTGGAGGTCATTTTCCCCTCAAAAGTGGAATCTCCCAAGACTACTTCCTGTGTGTCAAAAAAGAGGCAGAGAGGGCATTGCTTGATGGTTTTTTGACCTTTAGGTGACCAAGATTTGCTCCAAAATTGCTGAAAATTTCAGGGATTGATGTTCTCATCATGCTGAATCTGAATATGCAATCCATTCTTTCAAAAAGCGTCTCCATCAAAAGTGAAGCGTTGGTGGTGCTGCACACCTATGCCAAATTCTTGTGTTGCAAAATTTAAATTTTGAAAATTGCAAAATTTTACCAAAAATTTGCCAAAATTGGCACAAGACACCCTCATCCACTACTTTGATGAGCTAATGAGGTTTCAACTAGGATTTCCAATTTGCCTTGCTCCTCATTGGCCATCAAGTCCTTCCTCAACCTAGCCCTAAGCTTCCTCATTCTTATGTTGCAGATTTTGTTCTGGGTCATGTAGTGGTAGGCCATGTGGCGAAGGATCTTTTTGTCTCTGTTAGCCCTCTCAATCAACTTCTCTAGGTGTATGTTAACCCACTCAAGAGAAATCTCCCTAGGACTCTCAATTGCCTTTGCCTTTTGTCTTCTAGCCTTGCCTCTTCGCTGCCTAGTCACTTGGCCTTTTTCATTGTTTGTGAACACTTGTGGTGAATGATGAGATAGGGTGGATGGATGAAAGATGAGTATGAAGAGATTTTAGGATGAGTAGGTGAGAGTGAATGGGATTTAGGGAGTGATTAGGGTTTTGGATAGTGTAGGTTTTAGAGATATATGTAGGATAAAGTATGTAGGGTTTTGGGGAGAAGGTATAAAGGAATAGGATTTGGGAAAAATATATGAAGGAATGGGGTTTTCGGGAACAATTAGGAAATGGATAAGATAGGAAACAAATGAGAGAGTGAGCTTGACAATTTTTTATGAGACTGTTTGGGTGAAGACTAGGGTTTTAACTTTATGAGGGAAAAATTCACCAAAACTTGATGCAAAACCCTTTTCAATAAGAAAGATTGAGTTACTTACTTGAAAAGAGGTAATTTGGAAGATTTGAGGCAAATTGGGGCAATTTGGAACGATTTAGAGCTTGGATGCCAAGTGCACAGTGCCTCTTCTATGCGCAACGCCAATGTATTTTTCCACTACCTAAAATTCCCAAGTGCACAGCGCCTCTTCTATGCGTAGCACCGGATGCCAGGTGCGCAGCGCCTTTGCAGACCACTTTTGGAGGTCTTCCTGGTGTCTAAATTGGTCGTGTGATAGTATTGAGTCTACTTTCCAGAACATCTTGAATTTTCCACTTTGGAGTTCATTTTCCCTGTCAAAAGTCCAATCTCCCAAGACTGGTCAAAATTTGCAGAATGAGACTGCCTAAATGAAGAGTGATGTTGCAGTCAACTTTTGAAGGTGTTCCTCAACTCCAAATTGTGTTCATGATAGCTCATTGTAAAGCTCTTTGTGTCTAGGTATCAGTTTACTCATAAAACAAGTCATTTGGAAAACCAGGCTAGGAGAAATCGTGATCTTGCCAAGGTCACTCCAGAGGTGCATTAACTCTCCTGAGGCAACTTGTATTTTTGACATTTCTCTCAAACTATGAAACCTGTGTAAAAAGTCAATTGCCTTCTATTGATGACCTGCTACCTGAATATCTGAATGAATTGTAGGAAGACACAGTCTTGGACAGGAAGGTGAGGACAACGCGCAGAGGGGATGTTGAGTACCTCAGAATTGGACTCAAAGGTTCGAAGCCGAGCAGTGCAAAGTGGATTGAGATTGGGCAAGTGAGATTGCAGTACCCTCACTTAGTTGATGCTTGAAAGAAAAACCAACTTTTGGTGGTCCAAAAGCTCTTTAGTGGGAAGGATGTGATCCGAATTGGATCCATAAAGAATAATTAACACAACCACAGCTATACCAGTTCGGGACAGACATCAAAGAATTTACAATAGCAATCAAAAACATCTCTAAACCAGTGGCAATGGCAGCCAGCGTGGTATGACGAGGACCTCGGTCAAAGCGTGCTGACCGAGGCCCATGGAGACTGCGCGGGAGGCGAAATTAGCCCCTGGGAGGCTTGGATCGGGAAACAGAGGAGGTTTTTGATGTGCGATTAGCGCTTAGGGTGAAAACCCTCAAAATGGGGAATCCGTGAGCACTTGGTCATATGGAAGCCAGAAAACTGTGGAAAAAAAAGGCTAAGTGCTAAAGGCGGGATCCGCTCCAAAACAGGCGGTATTGATCGGGGGCATCCATGGGCTGCAAGCAATTTTGATGAAAAAGGAGCAATTCCACTCAATGGCTGACGCATGGCAAGTGGAGGAGAGAGAAAAACACACTCATCATGCGCTAATGGTCGAGCTAGTCAACCGCGCGAGATGAGTGAACGACGTCTGATCTAGGGGCTTCAGATCTAACGGCTGAGATCGCGCCCGATGGAGAAGACGGAATTGATGGGGGATTAAGTTTCGATATGAAAAAATTTGAAGTCTAGATTGATCACCACGATGGCAAAAGACTCATTCCACGACGTAACCGAAGAAATGAATCGATGACGCAGGTTGGCGCAGTTTGTAGGAGGACAAGTGGCACTCCCTATGAACCTGATGATGGCGCTGAGAACAGGGAACTCTAAGCACAGCTGCAAGTAGGCGATTCGACAAAGGTGGAAGAGGAACCGAATCTCCATGAGCCCGAATGGCTTTAAAGCCATGAACAGAGAACAGAAAGGTCAAAGAGAGAGAGGAAGAAGAGTTGAGAACCCAGAGAGGAACATCGAAGATAGAAGACAGAGAAGAGAAAGAATCAGTGAAGCAAAAGCAGAAAGAGGACATAGGGCTGAGCTGACCAAAGGCAACATCGAGCACCAGAGAGCTTGAGAGATTCAAGCGATCCCTGAGAGGATCTTTCTAACCAGAGAGGTCAAAGAGCTGGTAAGGAAGAGAGTTTGTGTACTCCAGTGGCTTGGGGAATCCAAGAACCACCCTGCCAAGCTAATATGTTTAAGGAGACTCATATTGAGCTCCCTCATTGTAATTCTCTGCTTCAAGAAATAATAATAAGAAGGCCACCAATGAGAACTGGACTGGAGATGTAGCCCTGGAGGATAGGGTGAACTCCTTATTAATTTCTTGTGTTCTTGTCTTTTCTTACTGTATTTCTCTGTTGTTTTCCATATCAAGTGTCTGTGTATTTGCAATCTGATCGATCCGTTGCTTAAATAACAGAGACACACACACACCAAAATATGGGTCTTCATTTTAATAATTCTTAACTGAGGTCACTTATTGGGTGATTATCAGATCAATAGCCAACCCTAGCTCAGTAGGAAAGGAATTTTAGGGTTTTAGTGCTTGTGTCTCTTTTGTTTTGATACGTGGACTGATGCTCAAATTCTTTGACTTTTACAGTGGCAGGTACTTGGAAATATCACCGGGTGACCAGGAGCAGCATGGAACCATTTATTACATATGAGAATGATAAAATTACATCAAATTTAAATATGAAATACAAATTTTCTGTTTTCACCTCAAAACTAGTTTTAAGGTGAGAACTTCATTAAGCTTACAAATTAACAAATTTTGACTTTTCTGATCGTTATTAACATCCTCATGTCTTTGTTAACCATTATTAGCAATAATCATTGAAATCTGACCATGGAGGAAACCCTAGACCTAATGAGACCAAAACCTTATGTAATTAATGAAGTAGACTGTAAATGAGCATAAACCATTGACTGAAATGTATGAAAGGAGGTCAGCAAGTGCATATCATGAGAGAAAACCTGAAATGAACCCTACCATCAGTAGATCCATGACCTAATGGAATGCAACCTCATCAGAATGGGACTTCTAGTATGAAATACAAAAGAGTAATTTTTATCACCGGTGGCAGTGGCGAAGACACTAACACTAACATTGGCTCCAATGGGGAAGGTAGCTCCTTGGAGGTGCCAAGAACACTGTAGACCAAGTAGCCTTATCCATTGGGCATGGAGTCAAAATCTCAAAATGAAATTACATGACTGAATACTAATGACTCGAAGACCCAAAATGACTTGAAACCAACTCAATACTAAAACACAACTGACAAACTGGAAAATATGCACAAAATGGAGCTTGTTTAGTAAAACCTACTCTAACTTTCCATTCATCACTTGATCAAGTGAAATGAAACAACCAATGCAACCAAGTAAGTATTATAGCTATTATTTGAACTCTCTGCAAGCACTTTCTTATGAACAAAAAGAGGAAACTCCTGAAAGGCAACTTCCATGAAAACTTGTAAATAGATCCATTGAATAATATGGATTCTCTATCCGCCTCCAAAAATACTGCATAAGGATCTTGAAATTCATGTGCACTGGGACTTAGTTCATCTAATGGATTACTTTTCTTCCCCTCATAGCATGAATGCAAGCTTTCATCTGAGCTTTGTGACGAGACTCCTACTGAAAATGACAAAGAAACTGGCTGGCAGATCAAATTTGTATCAATACTAGTTTCAAGCTCACAATCAGCTAATGCAGAAAAGCTTTGACTATAGACATCATCCAACACATCAGCTAATGGATCGTGAAAAACTTGAAAAGGCTGCTGTAACCCATTTTCTATTGGTTCTAAACAGATTGCATGGTTTTCTAGAGGCTTCTTATTTGAAGATATATATGGAAATTTCCCTTCAAAAACTGAAATGACTCAAAACAGAATGGTACAGAATCATCTTGCATCATTTGATCACATCTTCCAGCACTGTTTTGCATCTCTTCAAGTGTTTCAAGATTCCTTTCTCTCAGCTAAAACTCCATTTCTGGATCAAAAGCATCTGGATAGTGCAAGAGAGCAGATCGAGGAGGAGGTCTTATATTAACCGGCATTGAAAAGTAGACTTGGTTAAATCTAGCAGAAAATTGTTGTACTGTCTCCCCTGGCTATCTTTTCAACTGGTTATACTCTTCTATAATCAAGAAAGGGTTTTGTTTGACTACCTACTTGTCGAGGAAAATTTTGACGAACTTCTGGAAATTTGGGATGCTCGCATCAGGCAGGGTTTTGAACCAACTCTTGACTTTGCCTTGCAAAGAAAGAGAAAAAAGCCTAATACTGACATCCTCTTCATCAACTTCATAAAGGTCAAGAAAAGACTCAAAATTTAGTACATGTCTCTCAGTAGTGACGTTGTCACATTTGCCATCAAATCCTGGTAGATATAGGTAATGATTTTTAGGGAAAGCATGGGATATGGGAGGTAAAATTAGAGGCTTGTATCTATCTTGAATTTTACAAGGTGTAGGCGTATGCATAGAAGGTGTAGAACCAATCTTGGTCTCTTGAGGTTCATTAGTTTGAAGATGGTCATCATAAGAATTGGAAGAAGGTTCTTCATCAGGATCAAAGGCATGCGAATATTTGGTATTCACAATCTTCAAAGGGAAGGAATCAAATGCAGGTCTAGGACCTTTTCTCAAATACAATATACCAGGCAAAGTCTTCTTGAAATTCTTGGGAAAAGAGAAGAAATAATTTATAACAAAGATCATGATGTCTTGGATGAAATTCCAACTTGAATACCTGATCTTTCCATATTTTCCTTTCATGTTTTTGCTGGTCAGGTTCATCCTCTAGTGGGGTCCTTGGATCCGATCTCGAAACTGATTTGTAGTCACCTAGGTGAATGCTTTCAGCCTTCTGGTGTATGATCATTGTTCACCATCAATAATCAGATCTAAACTTAATACATTTTACTGAGGAACATAAAACTACATTTTCCTAGTATGGTCGCCACTATGTTAGAGCCTAGATCGACCTCAGGTTGAAGGGAGGCAATCTTAGGATAACCACAAACCAAGCTTAACCTGGTAGCTAGCCCTACCAGGTTGGGAGAGGGCTCTCTCCTTGTCAATCTCAGTTGAGATGACTGAATTGAATATGGATTTTAGGCTAGGTATAGTATCTCTAGGGTTTTTCTTTGATTTTGAAGGTTTTGTTGCTGGATCAAATGGAGCAAGCAGCTTTGGGTTCGGAAAATCAAGTCAGAATTGTAGGGAGTTCTGTGGGGTGAGGTAGGTAGGTGTTTTGGCACTTGGAATTGAGTGATATGGTAGGTCTAAGACTGGTGAGGGGCCGAAGAGGGCATGCAAAGATCATGAGTCCTCTTCAAACAGTTGAAAACATAAAAAAACTAAACGTATCCCCAAGGCAGAGCACTGTTATCAATGTATTCTACCTATCTATCTTGATTTCATTTAGTTTAGAAGAATGAATTAGATTTTGAAACACATAACACATGAGAAAAACTAATGATAGAAGGAGAAACAATGCTAAAACACATTACCACAAGAATCCCACAAAAATAGCTGCAAATCCTGGTTTATTTCCTTGCCAAACTGTTGTAGAGATTTACAATATAGCTCAAAGCATCCACAAGAATTCAACCTTTGCCAATGACTGAAAAAATACATAATATATACATCAAACCACCTATGCTAGCCATCAGGGGTCGAATCCAAGAGAAGAGGGGTGGTTTTAACCATTTCTAAACTAGGAACATGAATATAGGCAGTGGACAGCTTGCCTCTATAACCATGGGAACTTATTCATTTGCCCCTCAACCATCTCAAAATGATGAATGTACCATATAAGGTCATTTCTCAATTACATTTATATAGCATAGCATCATTTACAATCATAGATTCATCCAAGATGAAAGAAAAAGTCAACTCGTAGAAAAACTAGGCGAAATTTTGATTTTTGAGCAAAACTGGCAAAATTTATCCTATGCACAGTGCCGTTTCAAACCTAGTTTTTGAGGCCTTCCACTTAACCAAATTGAGCACACTATAGCTTGTTGGAAAGGTATTCTTGTCTAGTTTCTGGAACATCTTGAAAGTTTGCATTTGGAGGTCATTTGCCTCATCAAAAGTGGAACCTTCCAAGAATACTTCCTGTGTGTCCAAAAATAGGCAGAGAGGGCATTTTTTGATGGTTTTTTGACCTTTAGGTGAACAAGATTTGCTCCAAAATTGCTGAAAATTTCAGGGATTTATGTTCTCATCATTGTGAATCTGAACATGCAAGCCATTCTTTCAAAAAGTGTCTCGATCAAAAGCGCAGTGTCGGTGGCGCTACGCACCTATGCCAAATTCCTGTGTTGCAAAATTTAAATTTTGAAAATTGCAAAATTTTACCAAAATTTTCCCAAAATTGGCACAAGGCACCCTCACCCACTGCTTTGATAATCTAATGAGGCTTCAACTAGGATTTCCCATTTGTCTTACTCCTCATTGGCCATTAAGGCCTTCCTCAACCTAGCCTTAAGCTTCCTCATTCCTATGTTGCAGATTTTGTTCCGGGTCATGTAGTGATAGGCCATGTGGCGAAGGATCTTTTTGTCTCTGTTAGCCCTCTCAATCAACTTCTCTAGGTGTATGTTAACCCACTCAAGACAAATCTCCCTAGGACTCTCAATTTCTTTTGCCTTTTGTCTTCTAGCCTTGCCTCTTCGCTGCCTAGTCACTTGGCCTTTTTCATTGTTTGTGAACACTTGTGGTGAATGATGAGATAGGTTGGATGGATGAAAGATTAGTATGAAGAGATTTTAGGATGAGTAGGTGAGAGTGTATGGGAGTGTGAATGGGATTTAGGGAGTGAGTAGGGTTTGGGATAATGTAGGGTTTAGAGATATATGTAGGATAAAGTATGTAGGGTTTTGGGGAGAAGGTATAAAGGAATAGGATTTGGGGAAAATGTATGAAGGAATGGGGTTTTCGGGAACAATTAGGAAATGGATAAGATAGGAAACAAATGAGAGAGTGAGCTTGACAATTTTTTATGAGACAGTTTGGGTGAACACTAGGGTTTTAACTTTATGAGGGAAAAAGTCACCAAAACTTGATGCAAAACCCTTTTCAATAAGAAAGATTGAGTTACTTACTTGAAAAGAGGTAATTTGGAAGATTTGAGGAAAATTGGGGCGATTTGGAATGATTTAGATCTTGGATGCCATGTGCCTAGTGCCTCTTCTATGCGCAGCGCCAATGTAGTTTTCCACTGCCTGAAATTCCTAAGTGCGCAGCGCCTCTTCTATGTGCAGCGCCGGATGCCGGTTGCACAACGCCTTTGCAGACCACTTTTGGAGTTCTTCATGGTGTCTAAATTGGGAATGTGATAGTATTGAGTCTATTTTCTAGAACATCTTGAATTTTCCACTTTGGAGTTCATTTTCCCTGTCAAAAGTCCAATCTCCCAAGACTAGTCAAAATGTACAGAATGAGGTTGCCTAAATGAAGAGTGATGTTGCAGTCAACGTTTGAAGGTGTTTCTCAACTCCAAATTGAGCTCATGATAGCTAATTGGAAAGCTATTTGTGTCTAGGTATCATTTTACTCATAAAACAAGTCATTTGGCCAACCAGGCTAGGAGAAAGCATGATTTTCCCAAGGTCACTCCAGAGGTGCATTAACTCTCCTGAGGCAACTTGTATTTTTGACATTTCTCTCAAACTATGAAACCTGTGTAAAAACTGAAAGAGGATTTTCTTCTTGAGTCAATGATGGATTAAAAACTCTCTCACTATTGTTAAATTCATCTTTTATTGCTTAGAAACATAGTTTGAATAAAAATCGACCCTTATGTATGATGAATGGCTTGTTCCTTGGAATGACTTCTAGAAAAATGATGTAGACTCGATGTTTGATGATATGAAATGGGCTCATTCCTTTTGATATCTCTCATGCCTCCTCTATTCAAATATTTGTGCTCCTATAGTTGATCCGAATTGGATCCATAAAGAATAATTAACAGAGCCATGGCTGTACCAGGTCGGGACAAACTTCAAAGAATTTACAACAGTGATCAAAAACACTGGTAAACCAGTGGCAATGGCAGCCAACGTGGAACGACGAGGACCTCGGTCAAAGCGCATCGATCGAGGCCCATGGAGACTGCACGGGAGGCGAAATTAGCCCTTGGGAAGGCTAGATCGGGAAATAGAGGAGGTTTTTGATGTGCGAATCATGCATCGCTGGGTGAAAACCCTCAAAATGGGGAAGCATCGAGCACTTGGTCATGTGGGAGCTGGAAAACCGTGGAAAAAAAAGGCTAAGCGCTAAAGGCAAGACTCGCTCCAAAACCAACGGTATTGATCGGGGGAATCCATGGGCAGTAAGCAATTTTGATGAAAAAGGAGCGATTCCACTCAAAGACTGATGCGTGGCAAGCGGAGGAGAGAGAAAACCGCCACTCATCGTGCACTAATAGTCGAGTTAGTCAACCGCGTGGGACAAGCGAACGGCGTTGGATTTGGGGGCTCCAGATCTAATGGTTGAGATCGTGCCCAATGGAGAAGATAGAATTGATGGGGGATTAAGCCGCGATATGAAAGAATTTGAAGTTTGGATTGATTGCCACGGTGGAAAAATATTGATTCCACGACATAACCGAAGAAATGAATCGACAAAGCAGGCTGGCATAGTTTGCAGGAGGACAAGTGGCCACTTCCTGCGAGCCTAATAATGACACCGAGAATAAGGAACTCCAAGCGTAGCTGCAAGTAGGCGATCCAAAGAAGGTGCAAGAGGAACCGAATTTCCATGAGCCTAAATGGCTTTAAAGCGATGAATAGAGAACAGAAAGGACAGAGAGAGAGAGGAAGAAGAGTCGGGAACCCAGAGAGGAACACCAAAGACAGGAGACAAAGAAGAGAAAGAATCAGTGAAGCAAAAGCAGAAAGAAGATAGAGGACCGAGCTGACCAAAGGTAGCGTCAAGCACCAAAGAGCTTGAGAGATTCAAGCCATCCCTTAGAGGATCTGTCTGACCAGAGAGGTCAAAGAGTTGGTAAGGAAGAGAGTCTGTGTACTCCAGTGGCTTGGGGAGTCCAAGAAGCACCCTGCCAAGCTAATCTGTTTCAGGAGACTCATATTGAGCTCCCTCATTGTAATTCTCTGCTTCAAGACACAATAAAAAGAAGGCAACCACTGAGATCTGGACCGGAGATGTAGCCCTGGAGGATAGGGTGAACTCCTTATTAATTTCTTGTGTTCTTGTCTTTGCTTACTATATTTCTCTGCTATTTTCCATATCAAGTGTCTATGTATTTGCAATCTGATCGATCTGTTGCTTAAATAACATAGACACACACACCAACATATGAGTCTATAATACCTTCATTTTAATAATTCTTAACTGAGCTCACTTATTGGGTGATTATCAGATCAAGTGGTATTAGAGCCTTAGGCTATAAGGTTAGACAAGCTTGTGTTGGTTTAGCTGTTGAATGCTCACTAGATCAAAGCTCAAATTAGGAGAAGGAGAGTTGGTCGAAACTAATCCTAAAATTGGGAGAGTCTATCCTCGGAGGACAATGTCAGAGGAAGGTTCTATGGGGCCAGACCCTAAATTCATAGAGAGTTTCCTAGCTATAAAGTCTATGGTAGAAGAAATGTATAGGGACTTTAGAAAGCATAAGGATGAAGATTCATCAGGTTCTAAACAAGATAAAGAAGAAGATGAGTCTCATTCCCATGACCACTAAAAAGGAAAAGGGAAAGAGGAAAACTTTTTCACACCTCCTAATATCCTTGTTCATAATAAGAAAGCATCTTTGATTAAGGTAGATGTTAAATTTGACTTGCCTATATATGATGGAGAGCTAAATGCTGAAAAGTTGGACAATTGGATTAGACAAATTGATGTGTATTGTAGAGTGCAGAACATCGATTTGGACAAGAGTAAGATTTAGCTGGCAAGCCTACGCCTAGGAGGCACTGCCTTGGTTTTGTGGGAAGGCAGAACCCAAGTTGATATGAAAAGCATGGTAAGACCATCTTTGTCTGGAGTGAATTGTTTCTGCAATTAAGACGTAGTTCTATCCATTGGCCTACATGTAACAAGCCATGATGAGTTGGCAAAATCTTCGTCAGTTGAAAAGGCAAAGTGTGCAAGGGTACACTCAAGAATTTAGGAAGAAAGCATTGATTCTAGGGATCTTATTAGACTCACTAGAGACTCTTTTGAAGTACGTTGGTGGTCTACATAGCTACATGAGGCATACTATCCTCATGTTTAATCCCACTAGTATAGATGAGGTGTTTGTACAAGCTACTCATCTAGAGGCTAGAGGAAAGAATGGAAATCTAGAAGTTGGGGGACCATCCCAACCCACTACAGGAAAGAGCAAGGAGAAAAGAAAGTAGAAGTGGAAAGAAAGGAAGGCTAACACTACACAGAAAGGCAAAGCTTCATGCACTCACTATAAAAAGGATGGGCATGATGATGAGCACTGTTGGATTCTGCATCCAGAGCTGAGACCTAAGAAGTCAGAGGGCAAGAAGAAGAAGACTGATGCAGCTATTCAGAAAGATTTGGGGTCAGACTCAGGAGATGAAACAATCATTGCAGCCACAGGTATAAAAGGTAAGAATTTTGAAGCATCTACTAGTCATTCTGCTCAAACTATTATTGATGAAGAACATGAGAGAAAAAGACATGAGATTTTCCATGTTCGAGTTATTTCCAAACATCAAAAGATTGATACTTTGTTTGATAGTGGCTCACAAGTAAATTCAATTTCTGAAGCAATTGTAAATAAATTTGGATTAGCAACTACACCTCACAAGAAACCATACCCATTAGGATGGTTGAATGATAAAGCACAACTATAAGTGACTAGAAAATGCAAACTCAAATTTTCTTTTGGGTCAGCATTTGTAGATGAGGTTGTGTTAGACATAAGTCCTTTAGATATTTGTGGAATTGTTTTAGGAAGTCCTTACTTGTATGATAGAAAAGCTATTTTCTATAGAGCCGAGAACACGTATCTACTTGTTAAAGATGGAATCGAATACTTTATAAGAGCTCATAAGCTCAAGAATAATTATACTCTCATAAATTCCGAGCAGATGAAAAGAATGATAAATTCATGCAAACAATTCTTACTAATGGTTGTAAAGGAAAAGAAACCTGATAAAACCAATGTATTTGAGGGTTGTAATGCTAAGCAGCAAGTTGATATAGAAAAGATTGTTTCAGAGTATAATGTTCTGTTTCAAGAACCTAAAGGTTTGCTGCCAAAAAAGGAAATAGTACATGATATTATTTTGTAGCAAGATGTTCAATTGCCTAACATTGGAATGTACAGGTTGTCTACTTTAGAGAATGTAGAAATCAAGAAGCAAGTGCAGGAGTTGCTCGAGAAGGGGTTTATCAGGCCTAGCACATCACCATGTGGGTCACCAATTGTTT
>APFE031175507.1:87100-132544 GCA_000404065.3 Pinus taeda
TAGCTGTAGAGAATTCTCTTCTTATCCCATGTTCTTCACAGAAATTGAAAAATTCATTTGAGGTAAACTCCCCACCTCTGTCGGATCTGAGGCACTTAATTTTTTGATCTGATTCATTTTCAACCAAGGCTTTGAAGGATTTGAATTTTTCGAATGCTTCATCTTTGTGCTTCATAAGTCCTAACCCGACAAACCTGGAGAAATCGTCAATGAATAATATCAAATATTCTTCTCCTTGAGGTGTTCTTTTCCTGAATGGACCGCATGTATCTATATGTACTAGCTCAAGACGCATGCTAGCCGATCCTTCCTTCTCTGGAAAGTTATTTCTGGTTTGTTTTCCAAACTGACATGATTTGCATATGGTGTTGTCAGGAATTTTGATATCTGGAAGATCACGAACTGCCTGATATTTGCATGCTTTCCTTATTTGTGAAAATCTTAGATGCCATGAGCTCGAATGGCTTTAAAGCCATGAACAGAGAATAGAAAGGACAGAGAGAGAGAGAGGAAGAAGAGTCGGGAACCCAGAGAGGAACATTGAAGATAGAAGACAGAGAAGAGAAAGAATCAGTGAAGCAAAAGTAGAAAGAGGACATAGGGCCGAGCTGACCAAAGGCAGCATCGAGCACTAGAGAGCTTGAGAGATTCAAGCCATCCCTGAGAGGATCTGTCTGACCAGAGAGGTCAAAGAGCTAGTAAGGAAGAGAGTCTGTGTACTACAGTGGCTTGGGGAATCCAAGAACCACCCTGCCAAGCTAATCTGTTTCAGGAGACTCATATTGAGCTCCCTCATTGTAATTCTCTGCTTCAAGACATAATAAAAATAAGGCCACCACTGAGAGCTGGACCGGAAATGTAGCCCTAGAGGATACGTTGAACTCCTTATTAATTTCTTGTGTTCTTGTCTTTTCTTACTGTATTTCTCTGTTGTTTTCCATATCAAGTGTCTGTGTATTTGCAATCTGATCGATCCGTTGCTTAAATAACATAGACACACACACCAACATATGAGTCTGTAATACCTTCATTTTAATAATTCTTAACTGAGGTCACTTATTGGGTGATTATCAGATCAATTGCCAACCCTAGCTCAGTAGAAAAGGAATTTTAGGGTTTTAGTGCTTGTGTCCCTTTTGTTTTGATAGGTGGACTGATGCTCAAATTCTTTGACTTTTGCAGTGGCAGGTACTTGGCAATATCATCGGGTGACCAGGAGCAACATGGAACCATTTATTACATATGATAATGATAAAATTACATCAAATTTAAATATGAAATACAAATGCTCTGTTTTCACATCAAAAATAGTTTTGAGGTGAGAACTTCATTAAGCTTACAAATTAACAAATTTTGACTTTTCTGATCATATTAACCTCCTCATGTCTTTATTGACCATTATTAGCAATAATCATTGAAATCTGACCATGGAGGAAACCTTAGACCTAATGAGACCAAAACCTTATGTAATTAATGAAATAGACTGAAAATGAGCATAAACCATTGACTGAAAGGTATGAAAGGAGGTCAGCAAGTGCATATCATGAGAGAAAACCTGAAATGAACCCTACCATCAGTAGATCCATGACCTAATGGAATGCAACCTCATCAGAATGGGACTTCTAGTATGAAATACAAAAGAGTAATTTTGATCACTGGTGGCAGTGGCGAAGACACTGACACTAACATTGGCTCCAATGGGGAAGGTAGCTCCTTGGAGGTGCCAAGAACACTGTAGACCAAGTAGCCTTATCCATTGGGCATGGAGTCAAAAACTCAAAATGAAATTACATGACTGAATATTGATGACTCAAAGACCCAAACTAACTTGAAACCGACTCAATACTAAAACACAACTGACAAACTGGAAAATATGCACAAAATGGAGCTTATCTAGTAAAACCTACTCTAACTTTCCATTCATGACCTAATCAAGTGAAATGAAACAACCAATGCAACCAAGTAAGCATTCTGGTTATTATTTGAACTCTCCGCAAGCGCTTCCTTATGAACAAAAAGAGAGAACTACTGAAAGGCAACTTCCATGAAAACTTGTAATCAGATCCATTGAATAATATGGATTCTCTATCTGCCTCCAAAAATACTGCATAAGGATCTTGAAATTCATGTGCACTGGGACTTAGCTCATCTAAAAGATTATTTTTCTTCTCCTCATACCATGAATGCAAAATTTCATCTGAGCTTTGTGACGAGACTCCTGCTGAAAATGACAAAGAAACTGGCTCGCAGATCAAATTTGTATCAATACTTGTTTCAAGCTCACAGTCAGCTAATGGAGAAAAGCTTTGACTGTAGACATCATCCAACACATCAGCTAATGAATCGTGAAAAACTTGAAAAGACTGTTGTAACCCATTTTCTATTGGTTCTAATGATATTGCATGATTTTCTACAGGCTGCTTATTTGAAGATATACTATGCAAATTTCCCTTCAAAAACTGAAATGATTCAAAACAAAATGGTACGCAATCATCTTGCATCATTTGATCATATTTTCCAACTTCCAAGTCTTCATCTGAAACTTGACAATCAATGGCATTCGGGGGCTGCAAATCTAGATAAGAGAAGTCTTGAACAAGGATCTCATTGCCCTCTAGATGGTCCAAATCAAAAACTAATCGAAGGTTGATTTCTGATTGCATGAAAGTTGTCTCTGATTAAATGAAACGCAGAAAAACAAAAAGGAAAAGATCCTTCACTTACTTCAAAAGTTGTTGAATTTCCCTCCTCAGTTCCATAACTGATATGTAATGGCTGATCACTGTACTCAAACTGCTGAAAGTGAACTTCCTCCTTCCACAAACTAGCTACTGATTTGTCTACAAGACTAGCTTCTGTTTGGAGGACATAGTCATCATCATATTGATCAAACATAGGAAAATAATTAGTATAAAACACATCATCAAGCATACATGTCAGGTCAACAGCTCTCTCTTCTCCAAGATGATCTATAAAAGAATCAATATCAGATCTGTGACAAGTGGGATAAGGATGAAAACGTTTTGGATCGGCCACTTGTTCTTCTTGAATCAACGAGCCATGGTCTTGAACATCATACTCATTCCTTGTGGTGATCTTTTGCATCATCTCTTCCACTGCACTTACCTAAATGTCGAGCTTTACCTTTAAAGGTGTCGATTCCTCTGGATCTATGTCCTTCATCTTTTCTTCCTTCAACTTTGCCCTTCTGATCAGCAAATTAGCCTCTACTTCTACTGCATTGTTTTTCATCTCTTCAAGTGTTTCAAGATTCATTTCTCTCAGCTGAAACTCCATTTCTGGATCAAAAGCATTCGGATAGTGCAAGAGAGCAGATCCAAGAGGAGGTCTTATATTAACCAGCATTGAAAAGTAGACTTGGTTAAATTTGGCAGAAAATTGTTGTACTGTCTCCCCTGGCTGTCTTTTCAACTGGTTATACTCTTCTGTAATCAAGAAAGGGTTTTGTCTAACTACTTACTTGTCGAGGAAAATTTTGACAAACTGCTGGAAATCTAGGATGCTCACATCAAGTAGGGTTTTGAACCAACTCTTGACTTTGCCTTGCAAAGAAAGAGCAAAAAGCCTAATACTGACATCCTCTTCATCAGCGTCATAAAGATCAAGAAAAGACTCAAAATTTAGTACATGTCTCTCAACAGTGACGTTGTCACATTCACCATCAAATCTTGGTAGATATAGGTAATTATTTTTAGGGAAAGCATGGGATATGGAAGGTAAAATTAGAGGCTTGTATCTATCTTGAATTTTACAAGGTGTAGGCGTATGTACAGAAGGTGTAGAATCAGTCTTGGTCTCTTGAGGTTCATCAGTTTGAAGATGGTCATCATAAGATTTAGAAGAAGGGTCTTCATCAGGATCAAAGGCATGCAAATATTTGGTATTCAAAATCTTCAAAGGGAAGGAATCAAATGCAGGTCTAAGATCTTTTCTCAAATACAATATAGCTAGCAAAGTCTTCTTGACATTCTCGGGAAAAGAGAAGAAATAATTTATAACAAAGATCATGATGTCTTGGATGAAATTCCAACTTGAATACCTGATCTTTCCATATTGTTCTTTCATGTTTTTGCTGGTCAGGTTCATCCTCTAGTGGAGTCCTTGGATCTGATCTCGAAACTGATTTGTAGTCACCTAGGTGAATGATTTCAGCCTTCCGGTGTATGATCATTGTTCACCATCAATAATCAGATTTAAACTTGATACATTTTACTGAGGAACATAAAACTACATTTCCCTAGTATGGTCGCCACTATGTTAGAGCCTAGAACAACCTCAGGCTGAAGGGAGGCAATCTTACGATAACCACAAACCAAGATTCACCTGGTAGCTAGCCCTACCAGGTCAGGAGAGGGCTCTCTCCTTGTCAATCTTAGTTGAGATGACTGAATTGAATATGGATTTTAGGCTAGGTATAGTAGCTCTAGGGTTTTTCTTTGATTTTGAAGGTTTTGTTGCTGGATCAAATGGAGCAGGCAGCTTTGGGTTCGGAAAATCAAGTCAAAATTGCAGGGTGTTCTATGGGGTGAGGTAGGTAGGTGTTTTGGCACTTGGAATTGAGTGAGATGGTAGGTATAAGACTGGTGAGGGGCTGAGGAGGACAAAAGATCATGAGTCCTCTTCAAACAGTTGAAAACATCAAAAACTAAATGTGTCCCCAAGGCAGAGCACTGTTATCAATGTAGTCTACCTATCTTCTTGATTTCATTTAGTTTAGAAGAATGAATTAGATTTTGAAACACATAACACATGATAAAAACTAATGACAGAAGGAGAAACAATGCTAAAACACATTCCCACAAGAATCCCACAAAAATAGCTGCAAACCTTGGTTTATTTCCTTGCCAAACTGTTGTAGAGATTTACAATATAGCTCAAAGCATCCACAAGAGTCCAACCTTTGCCAATGACTGAAAAAGTACATAATATAAACATCAAACTACCTATTCTAGCCATCGGGGGTTGAATCCATGAGAAGAGGTGTGGTTTCAACCATTTCTAAACTAGGAACAAGAATATAGGCAATGGACAGCTTGCCTCTATAACCATGGAAGTTGATTCATTTACCCCTCAAACACTTCAAAATGATGAATCTACCATATAAGGCCATTTTGCAATTACATTTACATAGCATAGAATCATGTACAATCATAAATTTATCCAGGATGAAAGAAAAATTCAACTTGTAGCAAAACTAAGCGAAATTTTAATTTTTGAGTAAAACTCGCAAAATTTGTCATATGCATAGTGCCACTTCAGACCTAGGTTTGGAGGCCTTCCCCCTGACCAAATTGAGCCCATGATAGGTCATTAGAAAGGTATTCCTGTCTAGTTTTTGGAAAATTTTGAAGTTTTTCATTTGGAGGTCATTTTCCGCCTCAAAAGTTGAATCTCCCAAGACTGCTTCCTGTGTGTCTAAAAAGAGGTAGAGAGTGCATTTTTTTTATGGTTTTTTGACCTTTAGGTGACCAAGATTTGCTCCAAAATTGCTAGCACTTTCAGGGATTGATGTTCTCATCATGATGAATCTAAATATGAAAGCCATTCTTTCAAAAATTGTCTCCATCAAAATCGCAACGTTAGTGGCGTTGCGCACCTATGCCAAATTCCTGTGTTGCAAAATTTAAATTTTGAAAATTGCAAAATTTTACCAAATTTTTCCCAAAATTGGCATAGGGCACCTCATCCACTGCTTTGATCAGCTAATGAGGTCTTAGCTAGGATTTCAAATTTATCTTGCTCCTCATTGGCCATTAAGGCCTTCCTTAACCTAGCCTTAAGCTTCCTCATTCTTATGTTGCAGATTTTGTTCCGGGTCATGTAGTGATAGGCCATGTGGTGAAGCATCTTTTTGTCTCTGTTAGCCCTCTCAATAAACTTCTCCAGGTGTATGTTAACCTGCTCAAGACAAATCTCCCTAGGACTCTCAATTTCCTTTGCCTTTTGTCTTCTAGCCTTGCCTCTTCGTTGCCTAGTCACTTGGCCATTTTCATTGTTTGTGAACACTTGTGGTGAATGATGAGATAGGGTGTATGGATGAAACATGAGTATGAAGAGATTTTAGGATGAGTAGGTGAGAGTGAATGGGAGTGTGAATGGGATTTAGGGAGTGAGTAGGGTGTGGGATAGTGTAGGGTTTAGAGATATATGTAGGATAAAGTATGTATGGTTTTGGGGAGAAGGTATAAAGGAATAGGATTTGGGGAAAATGTATGAAGGAATGGGGTTTCTGGGAACAATTAGGAAATGGATAAGATAGGAAACAATTTAGAGAATGAGCTTGACAATTTTTTATGAGATAGTTTGGGTGCACACTAGGGTTTTAACTTTATGAGGGAAAAAGTCACCAAAACTTGATGCAAAACCCTTTTCAATAAGAAAGATTGAGTTACTTACTTGTAAAGAGGTAATCTGCAAGATTTGAGGCGAATTGGGGTGACTTGGAATGATTTAGAGCTTGGATTCCAGGTGCGCAACACCTCTTCTATGCGCAGCACCAATGTATTTTTCCACTGCCTGAAATTCCCAGGTGCACAATGCCTCTTCTATGCACAGCGCCAGATGCCAGGTGCGCAGCGCCTTTGCAGACCACTTTTGGAGGTATTCTTGGAGTCTAAATTGGGCGTGTGATAGTATTAAGTCTACTTTCCAGAACACCTTGAATTTTCCACTTTGGAGTTCATTTTCCCTGTCAAAAGTCCAATCTCCCAAGACTGGTCAAAATGTGCAGAATGAGGCTGCCTAAATGAAGAGTAATGTTGTAGTCAACTTTTGAAGGTGTTCCTCAACTCCAAATTGAGCTCATGATAGCTCATTGGAAATCTCTTTGTGTTGAGGTATCATTTTACTCATAAAAAAAGTCATTTGGCCAACCAGGCTAGGGCAAATTGGGATTTTCCCAAGGTCGCACCAGAGGTGCATTAACTCTCCTGAGGCACCTTGTATTTTTGACATTTCTCTCAAACCATGAAATCTGTGTAAAAATTGAAAGAGTATTTTCTTCTTGAGTCAATGATGGATAAAAAACTCTCTCACTTTTGTCAAATTCATCTTTTATTGCTCAAAAACACAGTTTGAAGAAAAATCGACCCTTATGTATGATGAATGGCTTGTTCCTTGGAATGACTTCTCGAAAAATGATGTAGACCTGATGTTTGATGATATGAAACGGGCTCATTCCTTTTGATATCTCTCATGCCTCCTCTGCTCAAATATCTCTGCTCCCATAGCCAACCCTAGCTCAGTAGGAAAGGAATTTTGGGTTTTAGTGCTTGTGTCTCTTTTGTTTTGATAGGTGGATTAATCCTCAAATTCTTTGATTTTTGCAATGGCAGGTACTTGGCAATATCACCGGGTGACCAGGAGCAGCATGGAGCCATTTATTACATATGAGAATGATAAAATTACATCAAATTTAAATATGAAATACAAATGCTATGTTTTCACCTCAAAACTAGTTTTGAGGTGAGAACTTCATTAAACTTACAAATTAACAAATTTTGACTTTTCTGATCGTTATTAACCTCCTCATGTCTTTTCTGACCATTATTAGCAATAATCATTCAAATCTAACCATGGAGGAAACCCTAGACCTAATGAGACCAAAACCCTATGTAATTAATGAAATAGACTGAAAATGAGCATAAACCATTCATTGAAAGGTATGAAAGGAGGTCAGCAAGTGCATATCATGAGAGAAAACCTGAAATAAACCCTACCATCAGTAGATCCATGACCTAATGGAATGAAACCTCATCAGAATGGGACTCCTAGTATGAAATACAAAAGAGTAATTTTGATCACTGATGGCAGTGGCGAAGACACTGACACTAACATTGGCTCCAATGGGGATGGTAGCTCCTTGGAGGTGCCAAGAACACCGTAGACCAAGTAGCCTTATCCATTGGGCATGGAGTCAAAAACTCAAAATGAAATTACATGACTAAATACTGATGACTCAAAGACCCAAACTGACTTGAAACCGACTCAATACTAAAACATAACTAACAAATTGGAAAATATGCTCAAAATGGAGCTTATTCAGCAAAACCTACTCTAACTTCCATTCATCACATGATCAAGTGAAATGAAACAACCAATGCAACCAAGTAAGTATTTTGGCTATTATTTGAATTCTCCGCAAGCGCTTTCTTATGAACAATAAGAGAGAACTACTGAAAGGCAACTTCCATGAAAACTTGTAAATAGATCCATTGAATAATATGGATTCTCTATCCGCCTCCAAAAATATTGCATAAGGATTTTGAAATTCATGTGCACTAGGACTTAGCTCATCCAATGGATTACTTTTCTTCTCCTCATACCATGAATGAAAACTTTCATCTGAGCTTTGTGATGAGATTCCTGCTGAAAATGACAAAGAAACCGACTGGCAGATCAAATTTGTATCAATACTTGTTTCAAGCTCACAGTCAGCTAATGGAGAAAATCTTTTATTGTAGACATCATCCACCACATCAGCTATTGGATTGTGAAAAACTTGAAAAGACTGCTGTAACCCATTTTCTATTGGTTCTAACGAGATTGCATGAATTTCTACAGGCTGCTTATTTGAAGATATATATGCAAATTTCCATCCAAAAACTGAAATGATTCAAAACAGAATGGTACAGAATCATCTTGCACCATTTGATCATATTTTCCAGCTTCCTAGTCTTCATCTGCAACTTGAAAATCAATGGCATTCGGGAGCTGCAAATCTAGATAAGAGAAGTCTTGAACAAGGATCTCATTGCCATCTAGATGGTCCAGATCAAAACTGATCAACGGTTGATTTCTAATTGAATGAAAGTTGTCTCTGATGAACTGAAATGCAGAAAAACAAAATGGAAAAGATCCTTCACTTACTTCAAAAGTTGCTATACTTTCCTTCTCACTTCCATAGCTGATATGTAACGGTTGATCACTGTACTCGAACTGCAGAAAGTGAACTTCCTCCTTCCACAAACCAGCTACTGATTTGTCTGCATGACTAGCTTTTGTTTGGAGGACATAATCATCATCATATTGATCAAACATAGGCAAATCATCAGTATAAAACACATCATCAAGCATAAATGTAAGGTCATCAGCTCTCTCTTTTCCAATATGATCTATAAAACAATCATTATCAAATCTATGACAAGTGGGATAAGAATGAAAATGTTTTGGATCAGCCACTTGTTCTTCTTCAATCAGTGAGCCATGGTCTTGAAAATTATACTCATTCCTTGTGGTGATATTTTGCATCATCTCTTCCACTACACTTACCAAAATGTCGAGCTTTACCTCTAAAGATGTCAATTCCTCTGGATCTGTGTCCTTCATCTTTTCTTCCTTCAACTTTTCCCTTCTGATCAGCAAATTAGCCTCTACATCTACTACACTATTTTGTATCTCTTCAAGTGTTGCATGGTTCCTTTCTCTCAACTAAAACTCCATTTCCGGATCAAAAGCATCTGGATAGTGCAAGAGAGCAGATCCAGGAGGAGGTCTTATATTAACCAGCATCGAAAAGTAGACTTGGTTAAATCTGGCAGAAAATTGTTGTACTGTCTCCCCTTGCTATCTTTTCAATTGGTTATACTCTTCTATAATCAAGAAAGAGTTTTTTCTGACTACCCACTTGTCGAGGAAAATTTTGACGAACTGCTGGAAATCTAGGATGCTCGCATCAGGTAGGGTTTTGAACCAACTCTTGACTTTGCCTTGCAAAGAAAGAGAAAAAAGTCTAATACTGACATCCTCTTCAACAACATCATAAAGGTCAAGAAAATACTCAAAATTCAGTACATGTCTCTCAGTAGTGATGTTGTCACATTCACCATCAAATCTTGGTAGATATAGGTAATTATTTTTAGGGAAAGCATGGGATATGGGAGGTAAAATCAGAGGCTTGTATCTATCTGGAATTTTACAAGGTGTAGGCGTATGTACAGAAGGTGTAGAATCAGTCTTGGTCTCTTGAGGCTCATCAGTTTGAAGATTGTCATCATAAGATTTGGAAGAAGGGTCTTCGTTAGGATCAAAGGCATGCAAATATTTGGTATTCACAATCTTCAAAGGGAAGGAATCAAATGCAGGTCTAGGATCTTTTCTTGAATACAATATACTTTGCAAAGTCTTCTTGACATTCTCAGGAAAAGGGAAGAAATAATTTATAACAAAGATCATGATGTATTGGATGAAATTCCAACTTGAATACCTGATCTTTCCATATTGTCCTTTCATGTTTCTGCTAGTCAGGTTCATCCTCCAGTGGAGTCCTTGGATCTGATCTCGAAACTGATTTGTAGTCACCTAGGTGAATGATTGCAGCCTTCCGATGTCTGATCATTGTCCACCATCAAAAATCAGATCTAAACTTGATACATTTTACTGAGGAACATAAAACTATGTTTCCCTAGTATGGTCACCACTATGTTAGAGCCTAGATCAACCTCAGGCTGAAGGGAGGCAATCTTAGGATAACCACAAACCAAGCTTAACCTGGTAGCTAGCCCTACCAGGTTGGGAGAGGGCTCTCTCCTTGTTAATCTCAGCTGAGATGACTGAATTGAATATGGATTTTAGGCTAGATATAGTAGCTCTAGGGTTTTTGGTTGATTTTGAAGATTTTTTTGCTGGATCAAATGGAGCAAGCAACTTTGGGTTCGGGAAATCAAGTTAGAATTGTAGGGTGTTTTGTGGGGCGAGGTAGGTAGGTATTTTAGCACTTGGAATCAAGTGAGATAATAGGTCTAAGACTAGTGAGGGGCTGAGGAAGGCATGCGAAGATCATGAGTCCTCTTCAAACAGTTGAAAACATCAAAAACTAAACGTATCCCCAAGGCAGAGCACTGTTATCAATGTATTCTACCTAACTATCTTGATTTTATTTAGTTTAGAGGAATGAATTATATTTTGAAACACATAACACATGAGAAAAACTAATGACAAAAGGAGAAACAATGCTAGAGCACATTACCACAAGAATCCCACAAAAATAGCTGCAAATCCTGGTTTATTTCCTTGCCAAACTACTGTAGAGATTTACAATATAGCTCATATCATCCACAAGAGTTCAACCTTTGCTAATGACTGAAAAAATACATAATGTAGACATCAAACCACCTATGCTAGCCATCAGGGGTTGAATCCATGAGAAGAGGGGTGGTTTCAACCATTTCTAAACAAGGAACATGAATATAGGCAGTGGACAGCTTGCCTCTATAACCATGGAAACTGATTCATTTACCCCTCAACCACCTCAAAATGATGAATCTACACTCTAAGGTCATTTTGTAGTTACATTTACATAGCATAGCATCATTTACAATCATAAATTCATCCAAGATGAAAGAAAAAGTCTACTTGTAGAAAAACAAAGCGAATTTTGATTTTTGAGCAAAACTCGCAAAATTTATCCTATGCGCAGCGCCACTGTTCCTATGCATAGTGCCGCTTCAGACCCAGTTTTGGAGGCCTTCCCCTTGACCCAATTGAGCCCAAGATAGCTCGTTGGAAAGGTCTTCCTATCTAGTTTCTGTAACATCTTGAAGTTTTGCATTTGGAGGTCATTTTCCACCTCAAAAGTGGAATATCCCAAGACTTCTTCCTGTGTGTCGAAAAAGAGGCAGAGATGGCATTTTTTGATGGTTTTTTGACCTTTAGGTGACCAAGATTTGCTCCAAAATTGCTGAAACTTTCAGGGATTGATGTTATCATCATGATGAATCTGAATATGCAAGTCATTCTTTCAAAAACTGTCTCCATCAAAAGCGCGGGTAATGGCAGAAGTGTCCTCAGACACATAATTTTATTAATTAGAAAAAACAATTACATATTTGATTTTGCAAGAGTTTACACCCGAACAACCAAACACTCTTGAAATGAGCTATTTATAAGCTCAATGTCCTAACTACCTCTAATTATGGATCACTTATTAAATAACAAGTGTCCATTTACAATAAATCCTATTCAAAACAACTAGCTAACTAATCTCTGAAAATAGAGTCTAAGATACGACACATTTGGTGAGTCATATCTTGTTACAACAATATACTAATCATAAATGTCTCCATTAAATATTGAAACATTCTAGAATAATAATTATTAATTTAATATGTTAAATTAATAATTATTTTATTCCAACTTTATAACCTATGATAATATTTTATTTTTGGATCATCTAACATTCCCCCGTATGATCCAAAGATACATTACAACAGATACCAAGTTCATCCCTAAACTTAATAAATTTTATTCTGCCAAGTGGTTTCGTGAAAATGTCGGAGATTTGATCTTCGGAAGGACAATAAACTGGCTTGAGGACATCTTTGGCAATGAGAGATCTGATATGATGATACTTGGTGTCCACATCCTTTGTCTTTGAATGAAAAACTGGGTTCTTGGAAAGTTTAATGGATGACTGGCTATCAATGAATAATGATGTAGCTTTTGCTTGAGAAATGCCCAAGTCCTGCAAAATTCTGCGCAACCAAACAATTTCACATGTTGCTTCCCAAGCTGAAATGTACTCTGCTTCTACTGAAGAAGTGGCCACTGTAGCTTGTTTCTTACAACTCCAAGATACTGCTGCTGACCCCATGTTCATTAAATAACTTGATGTTGATGCTCGATCATCAATACTTCTAGCAAAGTTGGCATCGAAATATCGACCAAGTACAAAGTTTTTAGTCTTTGTGTAAAGAAGACCAAAATCTTTTGTTCCTTGGATATATCGAAGAACTCTTTTGTCTACATTTCAATGGCTGGCTCGTGGTTCCTGCATAAAACGTGAAAGAATACTGACTGCATAAGATAAATTAAGGCGAGTATTTCTCAAATAAATCAAGCTACCAAGCAACTGTCTCTAAGTCGTTCTGTCCACCTTTCCCCACTTCAAATTTTGGAAGTTTCAAGTTTTGTTCCATGGGGGTAAGAATGGGCTTATAATCCTGCATGCCAAATCGTTGAAGAACCTCTGCTGCATACTTAATCTGAGAAATGAAAATACGATGTGGACATTGGAAGACTTCAACTCCAATATAGTAGTGAAGTAATCCCAAATCTGTCATCTTAAAACCTGCATGTAACTCCTTCTTCACCTGTACAATATGATCATCATGGTTGCCAGTAATGATCAAATAATCTACATACATAATAAGAATTACCAGATATTTTCCCTGTTGTCTCACATACAAAGTATCATCATATTCACTTCATTGAAAACCAACTTTCTTAAGGTATTCATCCATCTTTGCATACCAAGCTTGGGGAGTTTGTTTTAATCCATATAAAGCCTTGATCAATTTGTAGACTTTATGTTCTTGCCCTTCAATTTCAAAGCCTTGTGGTTGTGTCATATATACTTCTTCCTATAAATCCCCATTGAGAAAAGCACTTTTCACATCCATTTGATGAACTTTCCATGCTTTCTGAGAGGCCAATGCAAGTGTTAATTGGATGGTGTTCCATTTAGCCGTAGGAGCAAAAGTTTCCTCATAATCAATGCCTTCCTGCTGCACAAAACCTTTTCCGACAAGTCTTGCTTTATACTTTACAAGTTCTCCCTTTTGATTATACTTAATTCTATAAACCCATTTGCATCCTATGGGTTTAACATTTTGTGGACAATCAACAAGTTTCCAAGTGTTGTTATCAATTACTGCTTGATATTCTTCAACCATAGCCTGTTTCCATTCTTTACGTTTTACTGCTTCTTTGTATGTGGAAGATTCAGTAAAATCATTTGCTAACAAGGCAAAATTTCCTTCACTTCTATGTGCCCTTTTGGTGCTCTAATACCACAATAATGGCAGAAGTGTCCTTCTGGTGCCCGTTTTATTCTGCTCATTAGGCTTTACATCTTTCAAAAGTTGAACTGCCCATTTCGGTAGTTGGTGCTCACTTTTTTGCGATTCTAAAAAGTGTCCATCATTGTAAAGAGGATTAATATAAACTAATGTTCTTCATTCAGGTGACGAGTCTGGAGAATCACTGTCAGAAGAACTACTGCTGCTTGGAGATGTGGATGAACTGCTAGAAGACCCAGATGATGTTGTTGAAGTAGATGGACTGGATGACTCATCTTCAGAGGAAGGAAAATCAAGTTCATACCAATTTGGTGAATTATGTTGACTTTGCATTTTTCCTTTTCTTTCACTACCCTTAGTTTCTAACTTGTGAAGAAGATTTTTGATTTCTTCAGCACTCTTACTCTCTGATTCATAAAAAAATACATCCCTACTCACAATTAATTTTCCATTGGTCAAAAGATGATACCCTTTCTTCTCATCAGAATAGCCAAACATTGTGCATTTAAAACTTCTTGAGTCAAGCTTAGTTCGTTTTTCTTTCGGAACTAAGGCGTAACATATTGATCCAAAAACTCGAATATGTTTAACTCGAGGTTTGAAACCAAACCAAGCTTCATAAGGTGTGATTCCATCTAAAGAAGTAGTTGGAGATATGTTTCTTAAGTAGACAACTGTATGTATTGCTTCTGCCCAATATGTTGGACTTAACCTCTTGAAAGTTAACATGGATCGCGCCATTCCTAACAAAGTGCGATTCATTCTTTCGACTACTCCATTTTACTGTGGAGTGTAAACATTTGTAAGATGTCTTATTATGCCATTTTCACTGCAATAAGTTTTGAATTCATTTGAAGTGAATTCTCCCCCATTATCTATCCTGAGAGTACCTATCTTTTCTTTGACTTCATTTTCAACAAGTTGGCGAAAAATTTTAAACTTCTCAAATGCTTCTAACTTGTTCTTCAAGAATTAAACACAAGTCATTCTGTTGAAATCATCAATGAATAGTAAGAACTATTTGCAACCACCAATTGAAGTTTGTAGTGGTCCACAAACATCATTGTGAACTATTTGTAGCCATCTGTTTGCACACTATGAACTTGTTGGAAAACTTTCTCAACTTTGTTTGCCATAAATGCAAGCTTCACATTTTGCATTTTCCTTTTTGAAAGTTGGCAGTCCCTTAACCATGCCTTTTTTCTGCAATTGAGAAAGACTCTCAAAATTTAAATGTCCATATCTTACATGCCATAGTCTTATAAGTGAAATACCTGTAGTCACTGCCCCCGCAAAATCAGAATGCCTTGGAATAACTGTCCCTTTCATCCATAACAGTTTTCCATCTTCATAACCTGTCATTACAGTTTTCAAGCTCTGTTTGACTGAATTAATCTTGACTAAGCCATCTTCCATAATGACCTGATGTCTTGCTTGTCGAATGGTGACTAAAGAGAGCAATTTTTTCTTAAAAGTTGGTACATACCATACATTTGAAATCATTTTTTCTCCAATGCAAGGGAGAAAAACTTTAATTTCTCCTTTTCAATAAGGAGTATGTTTTGTATCATCTGCAAGAAAAATGGAATTAAGTTGGCAATATTGAAAATTCCAAAAAAAATCGCATCAACAAGTCATGTGCTAAGTTTCCCCTGAATCCAAGATCCACGCATCTTCATAATCACTTCTAAGACGAGATGAAAGTTGTAATGTCGGTGAGGAAGTAAAAACATATTCTGAGTTATCATCATCTTGATCATTTGCAAATTGAGCTGAGTGCTGATGAAACATGGGAATCTAATTAAGAGAAGATCGACAATCTTCAGCATAATGGGAAACTTTGTTACATCTTCGACACACAATTTGACTTAGGTCTCTTCCTCTTCTTGAAGATTGTCCTCTGCCTCTGCTTTGACTTCTATTTTTAGATTGTCCTCTACCTTGATTATTATTTTCTTGTCCTTGAAAATTGCCTCTTCCTTGGTTGTTTCCTCTACCTTGAAAATTACTCCTTCATGAACTGTTGCCTCTATTAAAGTTATTTCGTCTGCTTTGGCTTCGACCTCGACTTTGTACATTATGTGCTGCTTGATTCTGATTGAAATTCACTCTGCCTCTTCCTCGAGAACTATCAGCTGATGATTTACTAGTGCTGGCCTCTGTGAAAAAGACATCTTCACCAACTTTCTTCTTCTTCCCAAAGGTTTTATCATGTTGGGTCAACATTTTGCAGAGCTCATCAAACTTTACTTTCTCTAATTTCCCAGTTAATTTTAGAGTCTCCAAAAAATGAGTGTAGGAAGAAGGAAGTCTAGAAATTATAATTGTGACCATAAAGCTATCATCTATTGCTGAAAAACCAACATTAATGATTTTCTGCCTAATATTCTTAAGTCTTGAGATATATTCACGAACATCACCTCCTTCAATCAAGTTTTGTTGCAATAATTTTAATTGTAGATCAACTTTCTTTGATTCAGGCTGAGTATCAAAGAGGTCTTTAAAAGTTTTCAAATTAGACCATGCATTTGTAGCATTTTCTATATGGACATACATTTCATCATTGACAGAAGATTTAATGAGAGATAATGCTTTGGAATTCTTAACTTCCCATTTTGCTAGTGCAGCTGCATCTGTGGGTTTATTCGGCTTAATACACCATCACATATACCCTGCCATAATTCATTATAAATGAGAGTGCTTTCGATGAGGCGTTGCCATGTTTGATAGGATTTTGTACCTTCAACTTTGTCGGAATCAGAAAACAAATTAATCAACTTTGACATTGTAGCAATGAAGCTTCGCACCAAGAATTAGACTTAGAAGAAAAAAAAATATCAAGATGGGCAACACAACATGCAACACACAACACAATAAAAAAACGATCTATCGGGGCTTGGCCTTGACCCTCGTATAGTCGTGGAAGCAGGAGAAAAATGATTGAGCTTTGCACTTGGCTCTAGTCAATTTCTCAAAAAATTACAAGGTAACTTTCAAAATTTGACTTTTACAACTATGCTCTTGCAAGGCTTGGTGAAAAAAAGTTACCCCCCCAAAGTAAAATTACTTTGAGTTACAATGTCACACTTATCCTCCAAATAAAAATTACAATTAAAATCTCCTTATTACTCCAAAGATTTACAAATGACCTTATTACTCCACAAACAATAAAATCCCAAAATTAAAAAATCACCATATCTCTCCAAAATACAGTATTCCTTATTTCTCCACAAAATTTACAAATTTGATTAAACCAGAAAGCAAGAAGAAAGACGTTTTGGATGAGTCATTACTTTGGAGGAGTGATCAAATTTTTCTTTACCCTTTTTGACGATGTTTGCTGGTTTGAGTAGATGGTGGTTTTGAAGACTAAAAAGTATGGTAATGAAAACTCCGCTTCTGTTCTAGTGTACCCTCAAAATTATCCGCGAGAAGAAAAAAGGTCTTTGATTCAGGCTGCTTGATTGTATCTTGTGGGCAGTTGGGCTTCCATAACACCAAGCTTATTCGAACACAGCGGAAGTTGGAACTTACACAAAATATCCTTATTTATTTGAGACGATGTGGAAGCTTGAGCAAGCTCAATCCTTGCTCAGCCATGGGGCACAACAACAAACACTACAACCTGCAAACTGCAAATTCTGTATGATGGCTGGAGCAGTTTTCTTCACCAATCAAGCTGGGGTTTGTCCACTAGCTAAGAGACCTAGAAATCAAATGGGCCTAACCATAAGCTCCTCAAAAGCAGAGAAGAACAAACAATATTCCTCCACCTGGCCGGCTCAACTTGTTTCTTGGTTCAAGGCTGAGAAGTTCCCTAAATTCTGTCACTACGTGCCTTCAATTGCCTAGGAGAAGCTCTGACATTGGGTAGAAATCAAAGCTGGGAAAACAAGTCAAGGGCTACCCAGATAACCCAAGAGAAAATGAAATTGTGAATCACTTGAACAAAACAAAAGTTGAGCTGAAACCTGATTTGAAATCTGAGCAAGAAGCTATAAATGTCGTAGAGAGAGCACAAATAAAAGCTCAAGGGAGGGAAAAGAAATGGCGCGAGGAACTCGAGCGCCTTGAGAAAGAGAGGCAGAGGCAGCTCATGGCACTGTGACTCGGCATTACAACGTACATCAAAAGGGAGGTGAAACTAGCACGAACAACATTGCTTCTGTTTTTACATGGACACGTGGGCTTACACACAGGGCAAAACTGGATGGAAATGCAAGGCTACTTGAATTTGCAGAGAAGTTGGAAGTTGCTTGTGTAGGAACTGTTGAGGTCAGAAAAATGACAAAAGACTTGGCAGAAGTTGAAGCCGAGAAAATAATAGAAATTCAAGACACAACAATTTTGATAATAATTCAAAAAATTGATTTTCAGATTTAAAAATCTGAAATGAATAAAATAATAAAATTTCTTCTCTTTTGAACAAAAACTTGACAAATTTCATACCAATCATTTGTTGAACAATTCAATGGAGTTTTCCAAAAACTTGTAGAGTTGGAATCTCCTCCTCACATCAACTGCAGCATTACTGGAGCTATGATACCACAATAATGGCAGAAGTGTCCTCAGACACATAATTTTATTAATCAGAAAAAACAATTACATATTTGATTTTGCAAGAGTTTACACCCAAACAACCAAACACTCTTGCAATGAGCTATTTATAAGCTCAATGTCCTAACTACCTCTAATTATGGATCAGTAATAAATAACAAGTGTCCATTTACAATAAATGCTATTCAAAACAACTAGCTAAGTAATATACTAAAATAGAGTCTAAGATACGACACATTTGGAGAGTCATATCTTGTTACAACAATATAATAATCCTAAATGTCTCCATTAAATATCTAAACATTCTAGAATAATAATTATTAATTTAATATCTTAAATTAATGATTATTTTATTCCAACTTTATAACCTATGATAATATTTTAGTTTTGGATCATCTAACAGCAGCGCCGGTGGTGCTGCACACCTATGGCAAATTCCTGTGCTGCAAAATTTAAATTTTGAAAATTGCAAAATTTTACCAAAATCTTCCCAAAATTGGCACAAGGAACCCTCATCCACTGCTTTGATGAGCTAATGAAGCATCAGCTAGAATTTCCAATTTGTTTTGCTCCTCATTGGCCATTAAGGCCTTCCTCAACCTAGCCTTAACCTTCCTCATTCTTATGTTGCAGATTTTGTTCTGAGTCATTTAGTGATAGGTCATGTGGCAAACCATATTTTTGTCTCTATTAGTGCTCTCAATCAAATTCTCTAGGTGTATGTTAACCCACTCAAGACAAATCTCCCTAGGACTCTCAATTTCCTTTGCCTTTTATCTTCTAGCCTTGCCTCTTTGCTACCTAGTCACTTGGCCTTTTTCATTGTTTGTGAACACTTGTGGTGAATGATGAGATAGGGTGGATGGATGAAAGATGAGTATGAAGAGATTTTAGGATAAGTAGATGAGAGTGAATGGGATTTAGGGAGTGAGTAGGGTTTGGGATAGTGTAGGGTTTAGAGATATATGTAGGATAAAGTATGTAGGGTTTTGGGGAGAAGGTATAAAGGAATAGGATTTGGGGAAAATGTATGAAGGAATGGGGTTTTAGGGAACAACTAGGAAATGGATAAGATAGGAAACAAATGAGAGAGTGAGCTTGAAAATTTTTTATGAGACTGTTTGGGTGAACACTAGGGTTTTAACTTTATGAGGGAAAAGGTCACCAAAACTTGATGCAAAACCCTTTTCAATAAGAAAGATTGAGTTACTTACTTGCAAAGAGGTAATTTGGAAGATTTGAGGCAAATTGGGGTGATTTGGAATGATTTAGAGCTTGGCTACCAGGTGCGCAGTGCCCTCACATAGGTTCGTAGTGCCTCTTCTATGCGCAGCTATTTTTCCACTGCCCGAAATTCCCAGGTGCGCAACGCCTCTTCTATGCGCAGCGCCGGCTGCCAGCTGCACAATGCCTTTTGCAGACCACTTTTGGAGGTCTTCCCAGTGTTTAAATTGGCATTTGATAGCTCGTTGGAAATCTTATTGAGTCTACTTTCTGGAACATCTTGAATTTTCCAATTTGGAGTTCATTTGCCTTGTCAAAAGTTGAATCTCCCAAGACTGGTCAAAATGTGTAGAATGAGGCTACCTAAATGAAGAGTGATGTTGCAGTCAACTTTTGAAGGTCTTCCTCAACTAAACATTGAGCTCATGATAGCTCATTGGAAATCTCTTTGTGTCTAGTTATCACTTTACTCATCAAACAAGTCATTTGGCCAACCAGGCTAGGAGAAATATTGATTTTCTCAAGGTCACTCCAAAGGTGCATTAACTCTCCTGAGGCAACTTGTATTTTTGACATTTCTTTCAAACCATGAAACCTGTGTAAAAACTGAAAGAGGCTTTTCTTCTTGAGTCAATGATGGACAAAAAACTCTCTCACTTTTTTCAAATTCATTTTTTATTGTTCAGAAACACAATTTGAAGAAAAATCGACCCTTATGTATGATGAATGGCATGTTCCTTGGAATGACTTCTCAACAAGTTATGGAGATCTGATGTTTGATGATATGAAATGGGCTCATTCCTTGTGATATCTCTCATGCCTCCTCTGCTCAGATATCTCTGTTCCCATAGTTTAGGGTTTTAGTGCTTGTATCTCTTTTGTTTTGATAGGTGGACTGATGCTCAAATTTGACTTTTGCAGTGGCAAGTACTTGGCAATATCACAGGGTGACCAGGAGCAGCATGGAACCATTTATTACATATGAGAATGATAAAATTACATCAAATTTAAATTTGAAATACAAATGCTCTTTTTCACCTCAAAACTAGTTTTGAGGCGAGAACTTCATTAAGCTTACAAAGTAACAAATTTTGACTTTTCTGATTGTTATTAACCTTTTCATGTCTTTGCTAACCATTATTAGCAATAATCACTAAAATCTGACCATGGAGGAAACCCTAGACCTAATGAGACCAAAACCCTATGTAATTAATGAAATAGACTGAAAATGAACATAAACCATTGACTGAAAGGTATGAAAGGAGGTCAGTAAGTACATATCATGAGGGAAAAACTGAAATGAAGCCTACCATCGGTAGATCCATGACTTAATGGAATGCAATATCATCAGAATGGGACTCCTAGTATGAAATGCAAAAGAGTAATTTTGATCACTGATGGCAGTGGTGAAGACACTAACACTAACACGGCGCTTACAACGAACCAAAATTGGTCTAGATCCTCATTTCCCAATCCCTTGAACATAGGTAACTTTATTGTGCTTGCCATATTGAATCGCGGTGATGGTGGAGGTGGTACGGGTGAAGATGCATGTGATAGCAGTGAAGCTAGCGGTGGTGTGTGTGGGGGTGGTATTCACGGAATTCTTTGCCTTATCAAATGGATCGCACTTTGCAGGGAGACCTTCGTGAGCTCTTCCTCATCCCCTCATGAAGGTGAAATCAAGGGGTTGTTTTCTAGTCCCTTACTTCCTTCGTTCATGTAAGCTTTTCCACTTCGCGTATCTCCGAACATCAAGGTAATTGCATAACCCTATTTTCGCACAATAACATTTTAATCCAAGTATTCAGAGACTTTACATACTTACCTCGTGGACCTTTGAGAAAGCGTCACTCTGCCTCGTTGTAGCTGACTGAGGTGTCGACCACGAACTCAGTAATGAATCCTCCTATAATCCAATCGAGCTAATGATCAACGACGCGCACGATCTTATCCTCCGATGCTTCCAATCTTCACACTAACTCTGGGGTCCACACAATAGGATGCCTAGCTTCCATCTTCCTTGGCTATATGCTAGCTTCGTGATCCACTCATACAGCTTAGTAGGGAAAAATGCGAAGAAGATTTCGTGGATCTCTGTGTATAGGTAGCAGTCTAACCACTATCCTTTTGATAGTCACGGATTCCTACTCTCCTAAGCTGCGAACTCGTGGATTCTCCTGTCCAAGCAGCCTTCAATTTTCTTCTTAGTTGGATTCCAATGATATGACATCGTACATATCTATGCAGATTCTGGTCCCAGCAACGGAACCATTTGTTGGCTTGATGGGGCCTGAACCAGGTTCAGAGTTAGTTAGCCAAACAAATCCCTACACTATTGGCCGTTTCGGCATCAGCTTGCGGAGCGCGGACTAAAGTCTCACCCGAAGCAGTATGAGGGGATGCTGGAAGCAAGTTTCTACACCCTTGAGATGTCTGAGGGGTTGATTTAGTCCAACTGTGACTACCTTCGCGCAGGGCACTTCGTGCACTATTTTGACCTACGAGACCTTCGTGATTTGTTATAATCACCTACACGTAGCCCTAACCAGGGGCTGAGATGCTTTCATGCTGCTATGGTAGCGATCTGTGCTATTTCCCCAAATTACACCATGTCTCTTACTTATCTTCTTAAAGATGTTACTTAACGTCGCGTAAACAGATACTTTAGCTCGCATTCACTTAATTAACACAATCATATATGTTCGCTCATCATATAAATAGTAGAAATTCAATTCATACCCGATACATTCAATGCAGAAAATAGGAAATAAATACACAGAATGATATAAAACTTCTCTTTATTAATGCTTCCAACTGTTACAGACTCAATGCTCCCTGCGCCTCAGCTGCAGGAGTCTGCGCACTCAATGGTGGACTATTAGACCTCTGTGCACTTAGCTGTAGAGATTTCTCCTACCCTACGACCCAAAGACTCGACTTTACACTTTATATTAGACTTAAATCTTCATCCTTAAACTTTTGGTTGATTATTTTACAACTTAGAACCTCACTCTATTTATACAATCCCATGGTTCATGGACCATGGTTAGATCTCTATAGCTGACATTACATTATAAAATTAAGGGCGGACAACCCTATGACTCATTTACAAGCTATGCACCCAGAAAATGCGGAGTGTTTACATCGAAGTTACAATTTGTGACCAAAATCTGAGCTCTAAGCCCCAAAACTTTCCTTGGGGGATCCCGCGCCCAACAATTATGTCTTCAAAGTTTCTCTTAAATATACTAGCTAAGTTACTATCTTCATCAAGCCACAAAGGGTCAGGGTTAGAGTTGTTACTTAACATAATAGCTTGGTTAGTAGTAGTTCTAGCATTAAAGTCCCCAAGCAAAACAATATTACCTTCATTTCTTAGGTTGAAGATGCCTTTTTCTAAGGTATTGAAAGGACAATTCTTATCCAAGTTGTTTTTCTTATAGGATGTAGAGTTGATAGGAGTGAAATAGCAGATTGCAAGAAAGTTCCTATTGGTGGTAAAATCAGAGATTTCGATCCAAATGTATTGATTGAAGGGGTCAGTTTTATGAAGATGGATATGAGAGGAAACAATGTTCCTTATATAGCAGGCTATACCATGAAAACCCCTCCGAGAGGATTTCTTATTCCAAATTGACCAAAGAGTGAAACCGACAAGGTGAGGGATGCTAGATTCATCATGCTCTCAAGTTTCAACTAAAAGAATAAGGTAAATATCACTCGGGATCCAACTTAACGTAGGAACTTTACACCATGGAAAACCATGACAGTTCCAGAAGAGGATACAAAGTGATGCAAGTCCCTATTTATCACTCTTGCTTGAGACTTTATCTCTAATAATAGCTTTCCTATTCCTAATGATTGCCCATTTCCCTACCTTTCTTTCCTCCTTGACCTTTTGGACTTCTTTCCTAAGTTTAGCTTGGTCTTCTGGAATGAGATCTTCATTTATAAAGATTTTGATTCCTTTTAGGCTTGGGGATTTCCTGAGTATATCCAATTTATGTTCATTACAACTAACCTTGACACGGATTAGTATGTGTTTATGCTCAAGTATTTTTCCTTCCCTTATTGCTTTCGTGAGATAAGTTGTTTGAATTTGAGTTATAATAAATTATAGAAATTGAAAAATTATTTTATTATTTTAAAAATAAATATGTTAATAATAAAAAGTTTACAAGTATTTATACAAAATGATATCTCCCACATTTTATCTTTGCAAAATGATATATGTAATTTTAGTTATTTATTGTTTTCTTACTTCGATTTAGCTATATTTAAACTAAGCCAAAAAAATTACAAATATTTATACAAAAAGATATCTCCCACACTTTATCTTTGCAAAATGATATATGCAATTTTAGTTATTTATTGTTTTTATACTTCAATTAAGTACTAGCTATTACGTAACACTTGTTAATTATGCTTTCAGATTTATAGAAGATTTACTTTCATTTTGATAATTATTAAAGCTTTATAAATTATGCTTTCAGGTTTATATATAGGGTTTACCTCTGTTTTGATAAAATAAAATGGGCTCGAAGCCAAATCTCTGACTTGCCTAGTCTCCAAGCCATGGGCCATGCATACAAAACAAAACACACCCACGAACACAATACAACACATTAAAGCCAGCACGAGGTCATAGTGCACGACAAGTCGTAACTACAAAATAACTATGTTCTATATAGAGTTTTATCATATTGTTTTCCTTGCATGTGGGACAAATACGCACATAATAGAAAGAAATAAAGGAAAAAAGAGCGCCAAACAAAACGGTTTAAACCATAATGTCTAAGTGTTAGCGTTCTTGCCCGCGTATAATGGAGTATTTTGGCTTGAGACAAATAACACACAAGAGTGCCAATATAAGGGAAAGCCATCTATCAAATGCATTAACACAAGGTGTTAGGTCAAGATGGAGAAATATGGCGCCATATTAGAAAATAGGGATCAATGCCACAAAGAGTTTATGCAGGAATTGTGTGCACGCATGACATATCATCACCCAGGATACACTCAAAAGTCTGGTTGCCCTTTCTATGTAGATCTTTCTTTGAGGTTAGAAGTTATTTCGTAAAATTATTTTTCATTATCGCCTCAAAGCATTATATATGGTTCTTAGTAGCAGAAAGGGTTTGATCATTTGAAGCTTTGTAAAGGTCAATTAAGAAGACAAGTTATATCCCAAGCTTCCCTATTCTTCATCAATGCCAAAAAAATTATAGCATTTACAGCCTTGGAAACAAAATTTCGATATGAGATGTTTATCAACTATTATCCTATTAACAATAGTTCTCATAGGTTGGAACTATTCTATGTGCCAATGATTTCTCATAAATTGTGAAGGTTTGTGAAACTAATTTGGGAAATTTGCAGTCATATGGAGCATATCTCAAATTGCTTATGAATAATCTTTTGAGAATGGAGATTTCGACATTTTTTTTCAAGGAACAGTTTTCATTGTCATGTAGATTGTATAAAAGTGGAAAAGAGATCAAATAATCTTTTGAGAATGGAGATTCTGACATCTTTTTTCTAGGAAAAATTTTCATTTCCATATAGACTGTATAAAAGTGGAAAATAGGTCAAGGATGACAAAAAGGAAAGGCATAGGTATCAAGTTTAGATGTTACAAAGAGGAATCAAGTCAAGGTTAAGGCAAAAGATCCAATAACATTTTATTGGATCCAGATCCAATGATGAGATGAAGGCATAATAATGGTCAAAGGGTTATTTTCACCATTTCGAGGACAAGTTGACAATAGGGAACATCACCATTTATAGCAGAAGATCACTCCAAATATAAAGTATTTTATTCGAATAACCTTCCATATCCAAGATACTTTGAAACAAGAATATTTTGCAGGAAATCATCATCTTGGACACTTGGGAAACAGAGGCAGACATATCCCAAACTTTTAGGCACCTCTAAACAGTAGAAGATCCTCTTAAATCCAAAGGATTAGATTCCAGCTTTCAGCGGCTCGAGACATTGCAACCAAATTATATTTTTAGTTGATTTTTATTTGATTTTATTTCCAACAAAATAGGAACAATTGCATAATTGTTTTTTATTATTTAAACCATTAGTTTTGTAAGAATCGGGGTTTGGAATTTTTTGGAAAATAGATAGGCCATGTGTAAACTTTTGGAGATCAGTATAATTTTCTATGAGTAGAGATGTATCAGTAGTTTCAAAGATTCACGTGTCAATGGTTTCTTGTTAGTAAATCTACTTTATTTGTTTTCTCTATAAGTCGATTGAGTGTTTGACTCATATGAGCATAAGGGAATGATTTGGGAGTCATGATGGTATCAGAGCCTGGTTCAATTGGAACATATGTTATGTTAATGAAAGTCTGTAAGAATCTACTCTAGTTCCAAGTTGTATGCATTTTCATTTCATCAAATAATTTTATTGTATGATGATGTTCTGAGAATTTTAGTTGGAATGTGAAATAGTAAAGCCCTGAAATTAAATATTTGAGTTAAAAAATTGTATGAGGTAGCTGCTTCCTAAGAATTCACTCCTAGTTATCACCAAAGTTCACTTTGTCATCTATATATATTGGATCCTTTGATGGATGAAGTAAATTTAGTCGAAATATCCACTGATAATGCTTTAGGAAAAACTGTTATGGTTAAAGATCACAAATCTTCTTCTCTGACTGAGTTTACTACTTCTAGAGGAATTATTTATATTTTAGAATCTCAATTGTCCACTAACTGGAAATTTCCACCTATATATCCCAGAGATGTCTATAAGCTCCATGGATGGGAATATTTTTCACTCATTTATTAAGGTCCATTCTGTAAATCAACCTTTCACTTCTAATGATGAACCACTACATATAAATCTGCTAGATAGAGATCTAATAGATTGGGGAAAGAAACACAAATGCAAGTATTGTCATCTTGGGGAGATAAAATTTGGATTGCAACCTCTAGTCAAACCATTTTTAAATTTTCATTCTTTATGTTGCATAGTCGATACAAGACATAATCAGTTTTCAAATGCATTGGTTGGAGGATTTTCTACCCCATTGCACGATGGACCAACTTTCTGTATTGTTTACCAAAGTATGCAGTTTCTCTGGATGACCCCTATATCTATGATATACTCAAAGACTACATTCTTCCTAGAGGATTTGATATGTTTGTTTCATCCCTCATTTTCCAATTAAAATGTATGGTGATAGTGAGATTATCTAATGACGCTATTCCATCGCTAAGGCCCTCTGCAGGGAGAACTTCCAACCTACATAGTATATTAGAAACAAATTATTATTCCAATACTAAAACAGAGGACTTAATAAAGTCCATGGAGGAAATGAAAATCCAAGCAACTGAAATAAAGAAACTAAAAGAAATGGTTACCAGCTTGGAAAGAAATTATGAGCTATCACAGGTTACTTACATTGAAGAAGAGAGAAAAAATAGAAGAATGACTGAAAGAATCAAGACATTACAGCAGGACTTAACATTGGAAAATCCTCTGAAAGATATTAGACAGATTTTATGGACCAATATCATTGATTCTACCAATGATATTTGGTCTGTATTCAGATTATTTTTGAACAAATTGAGTTAGTTAAACTAGCTACAGAGACTATACAGAAGACCAGGGAAGAATTGGAAGAGAAACCTGAAGAGGCAACCCAATTGATCAACTTCTTGAATAGAAAAAGCAAGCAACAACTGGAACAATGGGATATCGAGGATCAAACTGGTACTGTCCTTGAAATTAAGAAAGTTCTTACTAAGAAGAACTTAATGTTGAACCTGGAAAGAAGATGTCAAAGTATTTAAGAAGTCGTAGATGATTTTATGGTAAAATATGACATTCTAAGAGATAAATGACTTCCAAACACACTGGTCATAAATGACACACTGATGATTCATGAGGACTACATTGAGAAACTGCACAAACAAGCCAAAAGCCAAGCTAGCTCTTCCACAGTAAAAGCGCTACCTACAAGAAAAGTGTTGTATGATGGTTTGGAAAATCTTTTCTATATTGAGCATGAAGTAAAGCAGCTGTTCACAGTCCAACCCAATTTTGCAAAATACACTGAAGCTGATGAAATATACAGGAAATTGATTAGGATGAAGATACCAAATGAAGAATGGTGGACCGGCATGACCGATATCCTATAATTTACTATGGTAACTCTGAGGTAAATAGAAAATACTTACTGAGGTAAAGTCTGGTAAACAGGTAAAGAGTATCAGGAACAAGTAAAGAGTATCAGCAGGGAAAAGTAACAAAGCTCCAACACACAATTACTAAAGCAACAGCAAGAGGAAAATCCGAGTTTCAACCTCCAGCTCTTCCATAAATAAAGGGACAATAGCAATCAATTTTACATCTGTCTCTATCTTTTTGTAAAAGATATTTTGTATTCCCTAGAATAAATCTCGTGTGGTTATGAGATATTTCTGATGTAATTTTTGTATAAATACTTATCCATTTGAAGTATTGTTGTGTGGATTCTATAACATCTCTGTAACTCTATGTTATCAAGCTGAGAAAGCTTTTTGTACTCAAAATTGGATTTTTGCTGTAAAATGAATGAAAGTTGAGGACATTTCATCATATTCCTGTGCAGTATAATTACAAATAAGTATTCTATCCTTGTGATTTTATGTGTTTTCTATATGTTTCAATGTTTCATGCATCTTAAGTCTAAATGGTAAAATAGTCAAAATGTATCAGAATTAGCTTTATTGCTCTCTGCTCTCAACAATATACCATTTATATGTTTTCTTCTAAACTATTTCGATAAAGGAATTCTTAACTGCTCCTCTATCCCTGTATTTTTCTCTAATAAGTCCCTAGTATAGGATTCTTAATTGCCCTCTACCATTTAACCTATATTCCTTTCCTCTTTCTAATTCTAACTTGAGGATTCTTAATTGCCCTCTAGTTTTGAGGAGAAATATCATACATTCAAGTCTCAAAGTTTGTTTTTATTTTGCTATCCCGCCTATTGAATTCATACCTTAGCAATTTGACTTAACGCAGTGAAATATCCGTGATTGACTCCATAGCCCAATAGCCTAAAAGCCTAGTTTTCCCATTGGTTTCAGAACTCCACCACTATCAAACAGACAATCTCACTGAACATTAATACTAGCCTAAAACCTTTTCAAACGTAGCTAAGTCATAAAGAGAGAGCCCTCTCTGGACTTAAGTGGGCTAGCACTTGAGTCTAAAAGTTGTTTTGTAGTTACCTTGGATCCTTTCCTTCTTTCAATAACTTCTAAGGAAAATCTGAGTGATAACATAGTGGTGACTTCACTGGGGAAAATTAATCCTCAGTTGAAACAAACCTTTAAGAAACCTAAAAAGCTTAATTTGAAGTATCTTAAAGAAGTGATAGAAGTTATTTTGAAAAATCCGGAAAGAATAGCATTGAAAGGCTCGAAATCTCGATTTAGGAAGAACTCATTACACTAGGGCTAACCCTGATCCAAATCCTCCCCCTGTGTCTGAAAATCCTAACCTGATTCCCAGAATCATTAAAAGACAAGAAAGTTCATTGAGTCCCAGACCTTTGTTCAGATCACATTCATGTCTTGTTGAGTGAATTTTCCTAGAATATCTTCCTTTTGACGAACACTTTGAACTCTCTTTGTTTAGAACCACATTTGATAGTGAATTATTGGACCTAGTCCAAGATCCAAAATTCCTCAGAGAACTTGAAACCTAACAAGCCAATTTGTCAATGATTGATATCTGTAGAATTCCACTCATTCATCTCTTACCATCGATAGAACACCTGAACTTTCTGAAACTACTTGTCTTTCTGTTAGTTCATCATTATTCCCTCACTCCTCTGAAATCTATTCCACCCCTCCCTTCATCCCTTCACTTCCTCCCCAGCCAATCATCACCCACAATCCCGACACTACCTCTAGTTCTTCCTTCACAACCCAAACAACTCCTGTTACCCCAACTGTTGTTCATACTACTATCTAACCTAGAATCATGGTCAATAGATATACTCCCCTTGTGATGCCTGCTCCCCTAGGTGCCATGCCTCATGACTATAAGAGTAAAATTACTACTTTTGATGGCACTGGAACCTACACAGCTCAACAACACACTAAGAAAATGACCAATTATTTTGAGATATATGAAATTGACATAGTTGACGTTCAAATGAGAATTTTTGTTCAGAGTCTGATTGGGGAAGTTAGAACCTGGTTTAGATCTTTAGCCCCCCAAAATATAGATAGCTTAATAATTCTCTATCAACAATTCTTGAATAGATGGGAGAAAAGGAAGGACCCCCTTTAGATTTCATCTGAATATGAGAACCTTAAAAGGGGACCTCATGAAACCGTTCAGGACTATTGCACTAGGTTCAATAGTGTTTATAGTGCCATTCTACTTGATCTTAGACCCCCATCTGGTTTAGCCTTGATCAAGTTTCCTGATGGATTTGATTCATATATGGCTTTCCAATTAAGAGAAAGGAACCCCCCCACTTTGAAGAAATGCAAAGTGTAGCAGTAAGTGTTGAGGCTAACCTACTTTCCAAAAGAGCCAAATCTAGGAACGAGAGAAGAATACCTGAAAAAGAAGAGAATACACCCTTTGAACAAAAGATGGATGCTATAGTTAAAGGAATGGATAGATTGTTGGACAGAGTTGAAATTATTGAAAGAAAAGCTCCTTGGGATGGCCAATAGGCTAATTCAGGGAGAAATCCTAACTTCAGAAAAAATCAGAACCAAAATGCTGGAAAGAATATCCCTGACCAGAATATCAGACCACCTTTCCAAGAAAACTATGTAAAGGCCTCCCACTCACAAGACCCTGAACAAGACACTCAGATAAATTTAATGGGTCTAGATGATGAGGAAGAAGTCTTCCTAACTCAGGATGACTAGGAGTCCCATGTATTGCAACAATTCCAAACCCAAACAAGAGAGTCATTTGATTTCAGACAGGGATATGACTCTACTATTTTTGAGGTACATAAGAAGTATAATTTAAGAAGTAGAAAAAGTACTAATGCCCCAGAAATAAACCAGAAAACAGATCCTAATCAACCTAAAAAGGGTAAAATAGTTCCAGTGACAAAAACACTTTAGATCCTTTCAAGAACAAATCAAAATCCCTCCAACCCCACCATAAAAGATGTGTCTGATAATTAGCCTAACAATGAACAACCTTCCACTTCACTTCCCTCCAAGGAAACAGTGGAAGAGTCTCCAAAGATTGTGTTAGAAAATTCAGCAAAGAATGTCCTAAATTCTGAAAGAGAAGAAAACATAGAAAACACTGTTGTCGGAACTCCAAATGTTCAATCAAACAAAGCACCTTTACCCTTTAATCTTGGAGTAGAGGTGGCCAAGCTTAAAATTTCTTTTCCTTTGACAGAACTGGTAAAACATAATACTTACAGGTCTCAAATAAACAAATCATTAAAAATCACTGAAAATGAGGACTCTGTAAATCTCTTTGATGACCAGCCTGAGTTAATTTTTGGCCTTGAAGTAAATGGGAAACCAATGGAGGGAGGGATACCACCCTTCTATGTCAGTCTCAATGTCCATGACAAAATTTTGCATAATGCCATGTTTGACTCTAGTGACTCACACAATCTCATGCCCAAGTCTGTTATGGAGAAACTTAACTTAGACATCACTAGACCCCATAGGGATTTATTTTCCTTTGATTCGAGTCAAGTGAGGTGTTTAGGGATTATAAAGGATTTATGTGTCTCCTTGGTTCAATACCCTGCCAAAACTATACTCATGGATATAGTGGTAGCAGACATTCCACCCAAGTATTGCACGTTGTTATCCAGATCCTGGGGTGCCAAACTTCAGGGGTCTCTACAATTAGACATGTCATATGCTACCATATATGTTTGTGGACAACCAAAGAAGCTATATAGAGAAACTTTAATGAAGTATGTAGTGAGTAGTCAGGAGAAACCTCAAAACTTTCCTATTTACTCAGTGCATTCAGATACGGATTCCTTTATTCTCTATAATGCAGAAACTAATTAAGAAGATACTCCAAATGATATAGCAGCAGAACCAAAAAAAAATTGTAAAAGAAAAGTCAACTGTCCAAATTCAAGGGTTATCAGATGACAAAGAAAATCTAGATGTCTTAGCTAAAAAAGATTCCACTACCCCGGATGAAATCTATGAACATGAAACCTTATGGAATTTAGAGTTTGATGGTTCAGGAAACAAATTAGGTACAAGAGCAAGAGTATGGATATATAACCTAGAAAATGATCATGCAGAGGGACATGCCTATAGATTAAATTTCAATTGTACAAACAATATGGTAGAATATGAGGCACTCCTACTAGGCCTCAAGCTAGTTAAAATATTAGGAGCTATAAGGGTATCAATCATGGGAGATTCTGCACTAATAGTTAAATAGATTAAAGGAGTTTACATAACCAGAGACCCTATATTAGGACTTTACAGAGGTATAGTTGTAGAAATCCTTAACACTTTTTTAGAAACCAAACTTGCAACCATTCCTAGAAAACATAACATGCAAGCTCATAGCCTGGCTATGTTTTCCAGCACCTGAAAATTGCCTTTTCAAACCAATCACCAGTATACTGCTGAGGTTAGGCATAGGCCAGCTATACCTGATAATCTTAAGAACTGGCAATTTTTTGAAAACGATAAGCAGATTAATCACTTTCTGACATTAGATGAAGAATTTGTTAGCATTAATATAGATGTAGACATAGTTTCAGATTTTGATCACACTAATGAGTTAGACATTAACAAATTGGAAGAAGATTCAATAAACATGCTTCACCCTACTAAATTCATAAAAACAGATATTCAGGACTTAAAGCAAATGGATATTGATGAAATAATTGATGATGAAACTAAAGTCATAAATCTCAAAGATAACCAATTACCCAAGGGATTGACTCCATTGGAGGACTTATTTGACTCTAATGATATTCCTAAAAAGCCTAAGATGGAGCCCTTGAAAGCAGACATTGAAGAATAAAACATAAGAACTCAAGAGAATCCTAAGCTGAAAAAATTGTCTAAATCATTAACCCTTGATGAAAAGCTGAAATTTATTGAGCTAATGAAAGAATTCTAGGATGTTTTTACTTGGAGTTACGAAGACTTAAAATCATATGATACCAGTATTATACAACACACTATCCCTTTGAAAGAAGATCAGAAACCTTTTAGGAAAAAGCTAAGAAGAATTAATCATGTTTTATTACCTTCCATTTAAAAGGAGATCAAACGAATGTATGAAGTAGGAATCATTGCCCCCATTAGGTTTTCAGATTGGGTATCTAATCTTGTCCCTACAAGAAAGAAAACAGGAGAAATCAAAATGTGTGTTGACCTTAGAAATTTGAACAAAGTCTCACTCAAAGACAACTATCCCTTACCTAAAATGGATCACATACCACAAAGGATAGTAGGTTCTACAAGGATTTCACTTTTATATGGATTCTCAGGTTACAACCAAATTTTAGTCCATCCTAATGACCAAGCAAAAACTGCATTCACAACACCATGGGGCACCTTCATGTATGTCAAAATGCCCTTTGGATTGAAAAATGCAGGAGCCACCTTTCAGAGGTCAATGGATATTACCTTTGCAAAGGAAATCCATGACGTCCTCGTTATATACCTTGATGATATTACATTGTTTTCTAATTCAGATCAACAACACCTAGATCATCTCAGGCAATTTTTTCTTAAATGCAGAAAATATGGCATTGTTATTGGGAAATCTAGTGTCTATGCGGAGTTGCTAGTCCCACTAAGACGGGTAGCTATCTTAGAAACAAACAGATTAAAGTTACTTTTGTTTTCCTTTACGAGAAGTAAATAGGAGAGGAGCAAAGAATACCAACCTCAATCTTTCGCTTGGTCCTATGCTTGTTCCTTCTCCCCTTTAACAGATCTTTGCCGCCCCTCCCTTGACCACTCCGCTTCAAGGAGTACCTGTAAAGTCAAAGCAGCATAATACCTTCAAAGTGCATAGATCTACAATCATAAACAATATAAGACCAGATATATATTGACCACACAAATGTGTATATTAGCAGACATACAAGAATGTGGAGGAAAACTTGAATAGTTTTATTGATATAGAGATTAGAAGAGAAGATTACAACCCATTGATCTAACCCAGTGTCATCCTCCCAGCATGAAAGCCCTTCTTCACTTCATGAAAAGCTTAGATCACCCAACACTATGATATTCCACCAAGAAACTAACAACACTTCCTTACAAGATACAAGGTTCCAGCCTCTGGATCTCTGGGATGAGGGATCAGAATATAGATGATTGCAGGGGGTGAGTCAGCTTCTGGGATTCTGATTAGTGTCCTCTCTCTGATATTTCTTGATTCCACTTGGATATTGATGATCTCTTACTCATCCTTGGGCGAATTCAGAGAGGCAAGTGTCACAGGAGAAGTTTCTGGAAGATTCCATGATCATCCACCTTGCAAACATCTTTGGTCATTGTCTACTCTCGCCATCACAACCTATGACGGATTTTCATTATGCTCGCACTTTTTGCACTGAGTAGGTGAAATGCTCACACCCTCACACTGAGCAATCTTATGGTTCAGTTTGACATCTAGCAAGTTTTCTGTGGAAACTATAGGAGATAATGTAATAGCTGACCTTGTTCCTTAAGGCATAAAAACAAGTCTTTAGGGACTCAGAAGCCCTTGGTTTATCGACAATATATTGGGGTTGCAGTGCCCAAAATATTCTATAACAGTTCCCCCTAAGCATGAGGTCGAAAATCCTTTTGATGTCGAGTGAAATGCTTTATCATGAAGATCCGAGGTTTTCGACTGGAAGGCAACCTGTAATAAGATACAATACAATACATTATCTTCCATAACATTTTCATGATCTAGCTGAGGCAGGCATTCCCATGCTCAGATTTATAAAGTCATTTTTATGTACATAGGACATACAATCGTCTGTGTGGTAGACTAATGATTCTGATAGAGCCATCATCCTTTGATTCTGATGATCATCTATGCAGTAATGATGTACATTTGATGTCTTTATTTTCCTGAATATATCGTAGCCTGGATGGATGAAACTAGATCTGGGGTCTTCAAACTCGTCCAATCTTCGCCCGAAGTACAAGTCGATCCATGTGAAAAATGTTCTGGAGTCGAACATGGAAAGACATCGCCTGATTACTAGCCAATGACGTAAGTTATTAATAGGCACGAGAGGAATCACCGATAACGATGATGACCCTCAAGGTACCACAGTACAATTCGCGTGGTGTGAAAATGGGACTCGGCGTCGAACACCATGCAAAATATCTCGTTCGAAGGCCATTGATGTAAACTTGTCGTTGGAAGCGAGAAACTTGCCATTGAGGCATGCAAGCTTCAAGGTACTGAAAGGGTTGTCCCTAGGTTGACTTCTTAGATAATGAGTTGATGTCGACAAGAAGAGACCCGTCGTAGGAGGGCCTTAATGAATCCCACATCTACGACATGGAACGAAGTAAATGAATTTGTGGAGGTGAAAACGATCTGATGATACAAGGTTCAGGGTGGTGGTCATGAAATAATGGAGCGTGAATGTATTGTAGCGGATGAGACACAAGATGGGTTGGTGACTTCTCTGATCGACTTCTCTTGAACATATCAGCAACACTGAAATGGATTGGTAGCGTTAACCCCAAAGATGGATGGTACAATGGACCAATGGTAATATGACCGGTGAATGGAATAACCCAACCCGACTCAATCATGGTTATGGAGTGAAAGTGTCATGTTCAAGAGTGACTTTGCTACCAATAAAGTTTCTTCAAGTTTTCTTCCCAATTTTTCCCTAGTCATTGCTAACCAGTACCTCTTTATTTTTGTCAAGCTTGAGGAAGATAACATATTCTTGTTCTATAATTTTCCCTTCGGGCAAACCCATCGCTATTTTTTAACGAGCCTAGTGACAGTGAAACTCGTTCTTGTCTGTACGGACAAGTTTGTCGCTATTGGTTTTAACGAGTTTAACAACAAAGATAACTCTGTCCTTTTTCAATTTTAGAGAGTCTGAAAAGGGACGGAAAGGAAACTCCAACAATCCTTTTTCGTCATATAATCCCTTAAGTCCGAAAAAGTATAAAATAATACGAAAGGGATGAATTTTCGATAGTTTTAACGAGCCGAACAAGACAAGCACTCGATCTTTTTGTGTAATAATCCCAGGTCCAAAAATATTAAAATCTAGAGGAGGGATAACACTTCTCATAGCTTTAACAAGCTGGAGAGGCCAATTGCTCAGCAATATTTTCATATTTTACGTGTCAGATGAAAAGAGCTTAAAGGAGACTCGTTTTTTGAGGAACGAGAGATATTTTCGGGTAGCAGCTGATTCCAGGTAAGGTTTGGAATTTTCCAATCACGGTAGTGTCACCAGGATGGCTAACAGAATCACTCATCGCAGCTGTTCCTCAAAAGGGTAAACAATCAAATGGAGGCGTATGATCGACTAAAACAGAGTGGAGGTGATGGTAAGAACACGACCAAGGCTCAAAAAGTTGATGATAATGCATTCACAATGGTTATTTACCAGAGGTTGGGTTCATTTTTTAATGAGCTTGAACTCTGGGGGAACATTTTCTCATTGCTTAGGTTTAATTTTTAACGAGCTTGAACTTTGCATAAAAACTGCTCATGATAAGTTTGCATGCCCCCAGCATACTAACGTAAATTGAGGTGCATGCCCCCCAAGCTTCATTGCGTTCAACACGGTTGTTGGAATGAAGGTTTACCTTCGAGATCTTTGAAAGACTCGACTTGGATTTTACGAGATCGTAACCAAAGACTCGATTTGGAAAGGGAGTTGTTTCATTTTTTAATGAGGTTGACACAAGAAAAGAACTATCCTCAAGGCGACCTTTGATCACAACTCATAAGTGGTCATGAAGGAAATATCTGGTTCCAATGCCCCCAGTACATAATGTACAACATCACTGAATTGATCATCAGATGGTGTAGCTATGGTAGGGCTTGGAGGCAATACCTCGCGATGATCCACACTATCAAAATGTTCAGAGTTCTTCTTCATCTTTGTTGATGTAGAAGATATCATGTGACAGGTTTCCACTGTGGCCATTTCTGCCAAATTACTCGGAGGCGGAAGGGCAAAAGTCCCCATTAGGGAAGGGTCTTTTAGGAGACCTACTCCAATATTTTGAAGCAATTGAGAGCTTCCATGGATCAATGGAATGCTTTCGGTAACTTGAGAACTGTTGGGGAGAAAGGTTTGTTGATCAACGATTGTAATTCCTCCTTGAAAGGGAAATGCAATCTTTCTAAAGTAAGTTGACACAACAGCAGCCATAGCATAAATCCAGGGCCTTCCCAGTAGGATATTGTAATCGAGGTTTCCATCGATAACTTCGACGTCAATTTCTACTGTCTTGCCCCCCAGTTCAACTTGCAAGTTACTTAATATCCCATACGGCGTGTATGTTCTTCCATCAAACATTTTTAATGTCGTTGATGATCATGACAAGGGTGGAGAGCCTAAAGTTTTCCAACAACTCATTGACATAATATAGGTAGATGCCCCCTCATCAATGATTGTTCGATGAACAGTTTTGTTGAGGGCTTTTACCTGTATGAGGAAAGGGAGCTGGGCGGGTAACTGAGGTTCATATCCTTTATGATTAAAGGCCACTAGATCGGAATATGCTGGATCAATCCCACCTATTGCTGATAACAAAGCCTTCTTTTGGGAGGGGCAATTCTACAGTACTTCAAGTGTCGACATAGCGGATGGCGATTGGGCCAAATCCTCCACTATATTATAATTCTGTGTTGCTCGAGCACGAGGATTAAATGTCGATATATGTACTACTCCCTTAGGCGGTTTTATTGTTAATTCAGGAATGATTGGTGGAACAACTTCTGGCGAAGTTGTTGTCGAACTATCGGGTTGATCTGTAGCCTTGCCGTTCAACGACTATGGATTTCCATAATATTTATTCCTTGTTGATATCAAAGCATCATTTTGGTGTTTTGAGATGGATAACATAAGCGCTTGGGATTGGGAAGCACGGTCACTAGCAACCAAGTTTATTTATGGGCTCAGAAACGGATTAGTCAACACTGCTGGGGTATTTGAAGTTTTTAAAAATGTCATAACCTTAGCTTTATGTGGACAATTTTTTGTGAAATGTTCATCGTCGCATATGTACATTGGATAACGAGGTTTCTTTTGCCCAGTAGGGTTTTCAGAAGATTTTTCAGGAGGTGAATTTTCCTGTTTCTTCTTATTATTTTTCCCTTTCTTCTTGCCCCCTGGTTGCTTTGGATTTTTTCCCTTGTCAGTCGACATGGCATTGACCTCTGAGGCGAGAGGTTCTTCATTTGCATTTTGACTAGAAACCATACGAGATTTCTTAGATTTAGCCGTTACGATTTTTGTTCTTGTCGTACCTATCATGCCATCGTCGGCATGAGAGTCTTTGTTTGATTTAGGAGGAGGAGGAATGGAAAAATTTGGTCTAGGAGCATCAAGAATTTTGTCATAGAGCATGCCAGACTAAGTATAGATCAAGTCTAGATATTGCACACGAGCAATGACTTGCTCTTCAGTGACAACTCCCCCCTTGGCGACATCTTCTGTAATAGAAGGTAATAATGACTTAATAAACCATTCAGCTAGCAGTTGATCAGGAACATATGTTTTTACCATTCAACGACGATGTCACCACTCATGAATATGATCAAATATGTGAGTGGCTGTCGTCTGCTTAAAATTGGTAAGAAGCTCCGTTCCTATTTCGTACCTTATTGGTAACTAAAAATGGGTTAAAAAGGTGGTGGAAAGGGTGTTGAAGTTATCAAATGAAGCTCTAGGAAATTCTATATACCATTTAGCTGCCAGACCAGTTAACGTCTGCTGAAAAAGGCGAAGCCTAATCGAATCATCATTGAGAGTGTTGGACGAACACCACAGATGAAAGGTCATCACATGATTTGATGGATCTTCACTCGGATTTCCATTAAATTTAGGAATATTTGATGGAAGTTTATGAGGAATCGTCGGCCACCAAGGGGCATAATCAATTGGATCATTCGTCAGCCGGTTTAGATCTGGTAATTCTAGAGTTGCTACAAAGGGCAATTGTTGATTCAATTTAGGCGAAGCATACCCAGGATAAGATGGAATCACCTGAGCAGTGGGTCTTTGCATACCAGCATAATGTACTTGATGCTGGTAACTTTGATAAGGTTGATGGGCATAACAATTATAGTATGGTTGTTGATAACTGCTTTGGAAATGCGGTTGCCCATTACTTACAAAGATTTGTTGCTCAGGTCCTTGATATGATTGTTGGAATTGCGGTTGTTGATATTGAACCAGCCATGGTTATTGGACCATTTGCTATTGTCCAATACTGGATGATTGACCAATATGAGGAGTCATAGTACCTGTTTGAGCCTCAGTCGCTCCAGATAAGGAGGCACTAACCTGAGGTTGTGATTGAATCGCTGAGACGAGAGGCTGTTGTATTGTAACCTGAGAAACTTGGGGTTGACATACAATAGGTAGCGCTTGTATTGTGATGCAGTCACCATAGTAGGTATAGTGGGAATATTCGACACAGGATGGACTGGTTTCATTGAATATACAACCCTTGGTTGTTGAGGCAGTTTTGGTACCCAACCGCTGGATGTAATTCCAGTTTGACTTGAACTTTGTTGTAAACTCCCATATGGTTGTTCTCCGGGAGGGAACAATGAAAAGGCATACTTCCCCCCATACGGTGGCAATCTGTTACTTAAAGGGTAGATTGGCCTTTGAAGACACATTGGATCAATTTGTTGAGTTTCAACATAAGAAATACCAGATGAGAATCCGGATGAAGAAATAGGAACTGACCATGTCGTTGAAACAGTCCTTGATTGGACTCCGTCTTGTTGTTGATAACTTGTTGGGACAGATGGTATACTAGCAATCATTGTAGGAATGATAGCAGGAAGCTCTGCCATAGCTGTGTCAGTTGACATAGTCCTAGATGTTGATGGTTGTTTAGACATGTTTAGTCTATCCAAAAGATTTCCTAGTGATTCGACAGGAAATTGCGATGAAAAAGAGCTAACTTCTGTAGTAGAAGGATGTAAGTGGATACTAGTTCCAAAATGCACTGGAGTACTGGGTGGACGATCCTCCACTATCTCTTTTATAGCAATCAATCCAGGTGGAAGACGTAGACCGTCAGGTCCGTAAAATATTTGTGGTACCAAAGAAGGTATAGACTCTGCAATGAAAGATGTTGGAGGGGTGACACCTTCCAAATCAGCCCTAGGTGGAGCTATTTTAGGAATAGAGGTGTCTACCATTACATTAGGATCAATTCTAATGTCCTCTTGTAATTGCGGAACTTCTTCTGTAAAGGTAGATGTACCAAAAATAATTGGAGTAATTGTAGTCTCTAACGATGTTGAAACACAAGTTTCAAATAAATCAAGTGGATTCGGTTTAGTTAAACGAGAATGCATTGCCCTGGATGGTTTTGTTTCAAGGGTCAAAGCAGGTTGACTCACTAATCTCCACGAATGATAGGATTTTGATTGACTTTCTTCCATGATTGCGGATTACTCAATCAACTCAAAATAAAGGGGAAAAGTGATTCTGAATTAAATGAATTTTAGACGCTTTGACACAACTTGCTTTTTCAATTTTTAAGAGTCGAGAAAAAGCTAAATATGACTCTAGTCGCCTTTGATTTTAAATGAGCCTGAAGTGACAAGTGCTCAGATGGACCTTTTCCTTTAAGGAGTCTGAAAAGGAATGAAAGGGACTACTCTAGAAATCTAGATAGAGGGACTACGAAACCAATCGCAAAACTGCAGAATACTTTTTACGGTACGGCAGTGAATCTTCCTGAATGCTGTGTTCAGTGCATTGCGATCGATAGGGCGGCAGACATGGCTTCCTAAGGATAAAAGATATAGCCTATTGTGGTATCCCAATATATACTCGACGGTACGTGGGAGCACAAGTCCATACTGGCACTAGGAATCACCCAACCTACAATGAAAGGGATAGTTACCAGGCTTTACGACGCCGGAATACGTCTCTAGCCTAGACTTCTAAATGTTGTGTGTTAGGTTCCAAAGCGTTTTTATGTTCATTGAATTTATTTTACAGTTGATATTTCTTAAGAAGTTTGCCTTTCAAGTTCACTGCGTGATGTAGATATAAAAATCCTAAAATGCAATCTAAGATGATAAACAATTGTTTAATCTTCTTTTTGCAATGAAAATCTGAGCTACTAAGGAAAGAGAAGCGAGATTCTTTCAACATAGAGCAGAGAGCACACACAAGATACATTGTCCTAAATCAAAATCAACAAGCAGTCTAAATGAAAATGCACATGCATGTATTTGTTTTCGCTTTCTTAATGTGTGAATGACAAAAATAATGCTAAGTACAAATCTGAATCGTTTCAAGCGACAGTACTAATGATTTTCTTTTCAAAAAATGAAAGGAAGATAATGACGACACTTTGCGATTTTGAATTGAAAACTGCTTTCGACACTTGAAAAACTATTAATTCAAATCAAATACAAGAGTAACAGTGTAACTGACCATCAATAATAGTAGGATTCTTTTCTTTGACTGAAAATGACACTTGCGACACTTCCAAATCAAAAGACGACAGCTTGATTACGCTACTTCTTTGTAAAGGAGAACCGTAAATGGCGAACAATACATAAAAACATTTACAGTTCTTTGTACTATGGAGGCTAAATCATCCAAAGGAAGGGAGTTTCTATAGTGGTATACTGATCATGGACAACAAAACTCCTGAATAAAGGTGAAGAGAGTGAACAAAAACCAAAATTTGGAAGCAGGAGAGGTCTTATCTGATCATCGCATCTGTAACACAGTGAAAGAGCGATGCATCTCACCTACTGCACACGGGAGGTGCGATGCATCTAGATTCCCAAGAGGAGAAGGTGTGATGGTCCAGGGATGAGACTTCAACTGGGTTCTTGGTCACAGTTTGCAGCTCAGTTCAGGGATTTAAGCCGAGCAAATGATAGTCAGTAAATGCAAATCATAGGGGCTGATCTAATGAGGCTACTGGAGCCACCACCAGGGCAATTATGATGTTTGCAAATCAATTGTTCAGTTTATAAACAAAACCTGGAGATAGACTAAAGCAACATTGATCTAATTTGCACTTGCATAGCAAATGCAGTTCAAAGGCTAGCTGGCTTGACTTCAGGCTCCAACTGTAAGTTTATAAAGCAAACAAATCAGACAAGAAAACAAGCTATTTGCTCCCCACTGGAGTCGCCATTTTGTTATCGGGAAATCTAGTGCCTATGAAGAGCTGCTAGTCCCACTAAGACGGGTAGCTATCTTAGAAACAAACAGATTAAAGTTACTTTTGTTTTCCTTTACGAGAAGTAGATAGGAGAGGAGCAAAGAATACCAACCTCAATCTTTCGCTTGGTCCTCTGCTTGTTCCTTCTCCCCTTTGATAGATCTTTTCCGCTCCTCCCTTGACCACTCTACTTCAAAGAGTACCTGTAAATTCAAAGCAGCATAACACCTTCAAAGTGCAGAGATCTACAATCATAAACAATATAGACCATATATATATTGACCACGCAAATGCATATATTAGCAGACATACAAGAATGTGGAGGAAAACTTGAATAGCTTTATTGATATAGAGATTAGAAGAGAGGATTACAACCCATTGATCTAACCCAGCGTCATCCTCCCAGCATGAAAGCCCTTCTTCACCTCATGAAAATCTTAGATCACCCAACACTATGAAATTCCACCAAGAAACTAATAGTACTTCCTTACAAGATACAAGATTCCAGCCTCTGGATCTCTCGGATGAGGGATCCATATATAGATGATTGCAGGGGGGTGAGTCAAATTCTGGGATTCTGATTAGTGTCCTCTCTAATAGTTCTTGATTCCACTTGGAGATTGATGATCTCTTACTCATCCCTAGGCGAATTCAGGGAGGCAAGTGTCACAGGAGAAGTTTCTAGAAGATTCCATGATCATCCACCTTGCAAACTGTCTCTACCATTTGTCTACTCTCGCCCATCGCACCCTACAGAAGGGCTTTTCATTATGCATCGCACTTTTTGCACTGAGCAGGTGAGATGCATCACACCCTCTGCACTAAGCAGTCTGTATGGCCCGATTTTGACCAGTTCTGAGCAATTTTCTGTGGAGAACTTCTAGGAGATGATGGAATCAGCTGACCTTGTTCCTTTAGGGCATGAAACAACTCTTTTAGGGACTCTGAAGCCCTTGGTTTATGGACATATATGATTGGGGTTGCAGTGCCCAAATATGTCTATAACAGGCATCTCTCTGAACCCAAAGAAATCTTTATTTTGGTTAGAAGAAGGAAACCTGTTAGGCCACATTATCTCTAAAGATGGAATCTGAATTGACCCAACCAAGATTGAAGCTATCTTGCAAATACCTCACCCAAGAAATATTAAAGAACTTCAGACATTTTTAGGAAAAATAAATTTTTTAAGAAGATTCATCTCTAACTTAGCTGAACTAATTAGATTATTAAATAATATGTTGAAAAAAGATTCAGCTATTAAGTGGACAATAGAGGCTAAACAATCATTTGAAGAAATAAAATTAGCCTTAACTCGAACACCAGTCCTCAGTCCTTATAAGCCCAAAATTTAATAGAGACTTCATTATCTTTTTCTTTGCATTAGAACACACCATTGTTGTAGTCTTACTACAAAATGATGATCAAGGATGTGAAAAATCAATAGCCTTTTTCAGTAAAGCTCTTAGAGATGCCTCATTAAAGTATAAAATAATGGAGAAACAAGCTTTTGCTTTGGTAAAAGTTATTAAGGATTTCAGATTGTATATTTTTTATTCTCATGTAATAGCTTATGTTCCCAATGTTGTAGTCAAAGACATCCTGACATAGGATGGAGTTGATGGCAAGAGGGGAAAATGGATAGCTACTTTTTTAGAATATGATTTAGAGATAAAAGCTACCAAGTTAATCAAAGGTTAGGGGTTGGCCAAACTTATGGCAGAAGCAAATTGCCAAGCCCTAGACGTAGATATTATTGCAGAACTGGATAACGAACAGGAGATGGCAACTCCACAGATCAGCTAGCCCTTTCTAGAATCCCCCTGGTACACTGATCTTATATATGTCCTACAAAACCTGTAGGCTCCTCCAAGGTTATCCAGAAATAAAAGTAGGTTTTTGAAAATGAAAGCTTCAAAATTTTGCATTATGGATAATACTTTGTTTTGGGAAAATCATGAAGGTATTTTGTTGAACTGTTTATTAAAAGAAGAATCTGACAAAGTACTCCAAGAATTTCATGAAGGGGATTGTGGTGGACATCTCTACAGGAAACCAACCGCTGACAAAATTCTAAGAGCTGGATTTTACTAGTCAACCTTGTTTGCAGATGTTAAAAAATTTGTAATTTCTTGCTATAAATGTGATATCTTCGAAAGCAAAAGAAAACTTTTACCCCTGCCTTTGAAACCCATTTCCACAGAAAAACCTTTTCAACAATGGGGTTCTGACTTCATTGGAGAAATCCATCCACCCTCTTGTGCTTAGCATAAATGGATACTCACTTCAACTGATTACTTTACCAAATGGATAGAAGCTATTCCCTCTAGGCAAGCCATTGATACTATAATAATAGGTTTTCTAGAGGCTAATATTCTATCTAGGTTTGGTTTTCCTAACAAAATCATCACAGATAATGCTGCAGCCTTCAAGTCAAAGAAAATGATTGATTTTTGTCACAAGTATCATATAACACTTGGTCATTCCACAACTTACTATCCTAAAGGGAATGGACTTGCAGAATCCTCCAATAAAAGTTTAATAAATATTATCAAAAAGCTATTGGAAGACAATAATAAACCTTGGAACAAAAAATTAACCAATGCTTTGTGGGCAGATAGACTTACAACTAAGAAATCCATTGGAACCAGTCCCTATGAGCTAGTGTATGGAATGGAGGCAGTTTTCCCCTCATCTTTAGGAGTTCCAATCATGAAATTACTTCTAGAAGCCCAAGTGGAACTGTTACACAAAAATATCATCACCTTGATTATTTGCAGTCAGTATGGGTCTATCATCACTTGTATTTTCCTCCTATGCAAGTCTCAGACCTCAGCTCTTCAAAATAAGCTTTGGAAATGAGAGAAAGACATCAAAAGACAATGTACCTCTGGTTCCGCACTTTCTCACACTTTTGCCTGCGGGCCCGCACCCTTTTTTCATATTACCTGCGTACTTATACGCTCTGTCTATAAAGGGGAGGGTGCGTACCCCTGTGAAAGTCAAAAGGCGCAATTTTTATCTTAAAAAACTCACTTTGGGTTAATTCTAGATGATTCTAGAAGGAATTTTGACGTGGATTGTTCGCTCCATAGTGGTTCATGCATCCCAAAGAGAAGGAGCTAATCCCTTGTTAGGAGGAGCTATCCCTTTGAAGGAGGATTCTATCCCTTTGAAGGAGGACCTACTAACTGCCCTCCATTGCACTATAAATTGAGGCATTGGTTTAGTGGCTAGGGAGGTTAGAAGCTGAACATTTTTGAGGGGAAATGCTGGTGAAATCAAGACTTCCTATTTGAGCTTAAGAGGATAGATCACATACCTTTTTGGCTTCATTGGGGAGTGAGTGAAGCTTGTCAAAGTAGAGGAGACTTCTTGTTGGACCCTGGGAGGAGCTTGTACAGCGTCAAGGCAAAGGTTGTAAAGTTCTTCTTCTTTTGAATTAATACAAAAAGGCTCATTTTTCTCAACAAGTATC